>APFE030921952.1:0-11385 GCA_000404065.3 Pinus taeda
TGTGTAGTAGTTGCATGTAGTTGCATGCTTTAACTAAGAGTCCGCATGCAGTTGCATGTAGTTGCATGCTCTAACTGAGAGTCTGCATGTAGGTGTAGTAGTTCCAACATGAAGGTTGTGAAGAGGTTCTTCTGCAACTAGATGCATTGTAGTGAGACGCCTTCTTGTAG
The DNA here is from genome assembly GCA_000404065.3 of Pinus taeda. Taxonomy (NCBI): domain Eukaryota; kingdom Viridiplantae; phylum Streptophyta; class Pinopsida; order Pinales; family Pinaceae; genus Pinus; species Pinus taeda. The sequence continues at coordinate 171 of APFE030921952.1, forward strand.
AAGGCGGGTGATGTTCCCCTCAAGCGATTGCCACTTTATTACCCCTAAGGAAAAAATCCATTCAATCCGATGGAATACGATTCGAGATACTCCGCGAGAAGGCATAGGACTGGCGGTTGTTATTCCAGAAAAACAACATTGTTATATTGGGAACATGGCCAAGTCTAGTAGATAGCCAACCTTCAAATTTTTTTACTGGTGAGAAACAACACCAACACTAATGACAACGCCAAATTGTGTTTTAAATTTGATTGACGGACTTTGTCTTGTGTTTTAAATTTGATTGACGGACTTTGTTATGTACTTGGATGTGCTTGTGTTCTTGCAAATTAAAATTGAGAAAGACGCAGTCATAGTCATTGGCTACCCAATCCCTTCTGCCACATATGATCATGTCTTGATTGGATCTAGTTGTGTCTCTCAACGAACTTGTCAACAATTTCGTGTTTCTTGAAGCGCAGACTTGGTCACTGAAACAAAATATTTTCATTTTGCCATTTTTGTAAGCGTTTTTAGTTGGAATCTTGCCACATGTTCAATGTTTTTAAATGGTTCAAATCAACAATCTTAAATTATGGTTTTTAATTAAATATTATGGTTTTTATATTGAAAATTTGAATATTGTTTTTTGGTTAGTAACATGATTTTTAAGACCACTAACAAACTTCGAATTGAGTACGGGTTATTTTAAGTATCTAAATCATCATTTTTTTCTTTTTATATAAATTTTATAAATTTTTAAAAATTAATTAAGTTTTAACCAAATATGAATTCGAAATTATAAATTTTAAATATGTAACTGAAGGAATTTAAAAAAACTTGTCTTTTTAAATTGTTGAATATGTAAAAATTTAAATATGATTTTTTGAGTCGAAAATTTAAATTTAAATATGAATTTTATATAAAAGTAAAGTTATTTTTTGCATTTAAAAATTAATATTTTTATTGATTATAACAATGATATTTATTAATTAGTGTAGTTGTCTAAATGTAATGGTTTTTAAAGATGAAGACAATGAAAGAGGTGGTACACTAAGGGGATGAAAAGTATGATAAAATTTTACTTCCATTTGCTATGTCACTCTTTCCTACCCTCCCAATTTTATGGCATAAAAATATACTCAAATGTATATTATATTCTTTTTAATTATTTCAAACATTATAAAATTAATAAAAATATTATATATACCTTATATTATTATTATTTTGTTTCTCACCTTCTCGATTCTATCACATTATTTAAAAATGTCTTTGTCATTGAATTAAAGAATTAAATAGGATTAATATAAATTAAATAGAATTATAGTATTTTCAAAAAAATACCAGTTTTTCATTTTGTAGTTTTTCAACATTTTTATTCTAAATACAAACTCTTTGTGAGATAATTACCTACACTGCAATTATTTTTCATTTTGTAGTTTTTCAACGTTTTTATTTTGAATACAAACTCTCATTGAGCATTTAATTTTCCATTTGATGCCCATACCAGATACAATTTTCACCATTTTTAATTTACTGAAAAGTGGTAAGCCGCCTAATCAGTGTTGGATTCTTTCATTGGATTCTTTTTTTTGTACTCCTGAAATGACGTGATTGAATTCATGAAATAACGTGATTGAATTCATTTAATGAAATAGATGAAATTATTTCCATCATCTTCTATGGGTTTTCTTTTCTATTCCAGAAATGACCATCAAATTCATTTATGAAATAGATGGAATTATTTTTATTTTCTACTCCAAAAATGACCATCAAATTCATTTAATGAAATAGTTGCGAGTATTTTTCAACCACCTTCTAAAGCTTCTAGGTTTTGCAGAAATTTAATAGTGCTTGGCAACATTGAAAGCAATTGGTTGACCTAAATGCAAAAATTCAATAGTGCTTGGCAACATTGAAAGCAATTGGTTGACCTAAATGCAGAAATTCAATAGTTCTCGGCAACATTGAAAGCAATTGGTTGACCTAAAACCCTTGGTGGTTGGGTTTCCTTTTGGAAGTTCTTTGTAGACATTTGAAGTCTATTGCCCAAAGGGCTTTTTTCTTATGTTGGTGGTGGATTTAGAAGAAAATCTCCTTATAAGAAATGAAATTTATGGCCACTTCAGGATATTCTTATTCTAGGTGATTATGATGATATTGAACCCCAACTAACACTGAAAGAAAAAAGAATGGCATTCAAAGAGCCAGAAAAAGAACAAGCACATGTATACCTTGTTCTAGCCAATGAAGTAGATTGCATTGAGAAAATTCTGTCTCGGTCTCCGACCAAGGAGGCTGACTTGAAAGACCAAGAATATTGTGAATTTTATGGGGTATTAGGGTGCATATCAGCTAAATCATGGGAGTCTCCTGTAAAAGGAGAAACCTTTGGTGTTCAATATTTGTCCTTAAGCACCCCTTAACTATAATCTTAAGTTAATCATGGGAGTCTCTTGTAAAAGGAGAAACCTTTGATGTTCAATATTTGTCCTTAAGCACCTGTTAACTATAATCTTAAGTTAATCATGGGAGTCTCCTGTAAAAGGAGAAACCTTTGATGTACAAGATTTGTCCTTAAGCAGCTCTTAACTATAAACTTAAGTTGGACAAGACTGTAAAGAATCAAACTCGCATAAAAGAGAAAATGCATCTCCTTACTCTAGGATGGAGATTTGAGTTCAATTCTAGGTGTCATGATGTTCATTATATCTCCTGGTAAGAATTACTATTATCTTTTACAAGTATGATCGACATGGAAGAAGCAACAAAAGATTCATAAAGTAATAAATGGAAATCATGACAGTGATGTGGAGGGGCTAAAAATTCAAGAAAATGCGTTTGGGGGTGTTTCTTTATTTCCTCCTCTATAGAAAAGCTAGGCATGGGCTACAAGAAACATGTCTTCAAATTTTGTATGTCCAAAGAATTCAAGGAGAGTCTATAAATCTAGGGAAGTAGTAAAACATGAAAACAACAATAATGAAATTTTTGCGGATGCTTTGAAACTGACACAAGACTAAAGCAATGGATATTTAGGAGACAGAAGATGCATAGTTGTGCCAATAACAGGAAATTAAATTTTTGAGGTTTACTGGGTTCAAAGACTTCACTAATTTGTCTAGGACCTTCATTTTGCATGGTTTGGCTGAATTGTTTGGTCCAAAGCTTGTGATAATGATTATAATATATTGTTGTTGCAAAATGTGTGGAATTTGATCATTCACCTTTATTATATGCACAACTACGCTAGGGTATCTATTGCCTATATGTGAACAAGGGACTTTATTATCCTTCCTTTCTTCTTCTAATGTGAATCTACAACATATAGGAGGTTGTTTGGAGTATTTATGGTTGCTAACTAGAGTTTTGCCATGTTTTATTGAATTACGTCTACAATTCTTGTTACTTTACTCTGCAATTTTAAGGGAGACTTGCAATTATAAGGGAGACTTGATAGTTCAAGATTTTCTATATAATTATACATGAATTGAATTGGATGTGAGGATTGAAGTTTTTAGACCATTTTTTGTTTGATTCTATGAGAAATTTCTTTGAGAAACATTGCCCAAGATAGGAAGTTGTGGTGTATAACATGAGCTATTTTGGCTTACACGTTAGGGGTTGTGGTGGAGAACTTGAGTTGTATTTGGCTTATAAGTTGTGGTGTATAACATGAGCAATTTTGGCTTCATTTTGCATGGTTCAGATGAATTGTTTGGTTCAAAGCTTGTGATAATGATTATAATATATTGTTTTTGCAAAATGTGTGGAATTTGATCATTCACCTTTATTATACACACAACTACGCTAGGGTATCTATTGCCTCTATGTGAACAAGGGAGTTTATTATCCTTCCTTTCTTCTTGTAATGTGAATCTACAAAATATAGGAGGTTGTTTAGAGTATTTATGGTTGCTAACTAGAGTTTTGCCCTATTTTATTGAATTACGTCTACAATTCTTGTTACTTTACTCTGCAATTTTAAGGGAGACTCGATAGCTCAATATTTTCTATATAATTATACATGAATTGAATTGGATGTGAGGATTGAAGTTTTTAGACCATTTTTTGTTTGATTCTATGAGAAATTGCTTTGAGAAACATTGACCGAGATAGGAAGTTGTGGTGTATAACATGAGCTATTTTGGCTTACACGTTAGGGGTTGTGGTGGAGAACTTGAGTTATATTTGGCTTACAAGTTGTGGTGTATAACATAAGCAAGTTTGGCTTACACGATAGGGGTTTGTGGTGGAGAACATGAGTTGTATTTGGCTTATGTGCGGCATCACAAGGGTTTCTATTATGTCAAAATTGTCTGCAACTTGCTTCTAACTTCATCCCTTTTGAAATATGCCACTTTGGTTGAATTTTATATTGTTAATGTTAAAAACTCAGTGGAATTCACGGACCCTTATGTGGATCTGATTCCTCATACATCTTAAAATAAGCATTCACACAAGAAAACCATCGCATTCGGGCTAGTCAATTTCCTAAAAGGGCATAAAACAAAACTAAAGTTACAAGTACAATGTTGAAATTGCTAAGCATTCCCTCAATTGACATATTACAACCCAAATCAATAGGATAGTGAAAGAAGAGTTCACTTTACTTTTAACACCATGTCATTTCTCTCACTAGAATTGTAGCATATCACATCTCTCTTCATCTATACACTTTCTCCATATATTATTGCCTTATGGTGTTTCTTTGCAACATTTGGTACAATTGCTAGTGTACATTTATATGTACCCTTTTTCCTGCCATCCATATCTTATACAACTACAATAAATTCTTTTAATATAATATTAAAAGAAGTTAATGGGCTCAAGGTTAATTTTTTTTTTTAATACACTCAAATTAATTAACTTGATAATAATAATAGATTATACGGTCAGCTGAGGTAATGAATAGAATGAATTTATAAGCATAAATGAGTTCAATATTAATTTATTTTAATATAATGTAAAGTATAGTAATGTGTAGTTTAACATAAGTTATAAACAATAACATTAAACAATTAATTAATATGGTTAAATTAAATGGAGTTTTGATCGAATGAATTTATAAGCATAAACCAGGTCAACATTTTCTTTTTAATGCAATGAAAAGTATAGTCATGTATAATTTCACGTAAGCTATAAACCATAGCATTAAGCAATTAATTAATATAGTTAAATTGAATGGAGTTTTGAAGTATTAAGTTTTTTCTTTTAGAATAGGTATAATTTCCCTACTTAGTTTTAATCTATTTATTTGAATATTGGTATGTATTATAGCTATTTGTGCTGAGAAGTCTTTTACTCTCCACCATCACATTATCCACACCCCCATTGCTCAAGGCAAATGACAAAATTCCAACCCAAATCAAAAACATCAAAAACATCGTGCTAACTAGATGCTTTGTGCCGAGGAAGCCTGTGTGGAAGAGGTTGTACGGACTTTGTGTGCTTGAAGCTGTACTGTGGACGCTTGTGTCCAAGTGGTTTTGCGGAGGCGGCCATGCGCAAAACTTTTTACTGTGCATAGAGTTATTTGTGGAGACTTGTGTGGAGTTTTTTCCGGTATAATTTTTAGTCAATTAAATAGGTATATTTGTAGGGTAAAGACTATGCTATGTAGCCACTATAAATTTTGATAAGAATTTTCCAGAAATATTATACATTATTGCAATTATTTCAAATGTGCTAGTAACTTTTGCACTTGCTATATGTCTCTGTTATTTCAAATGTGTGAGTAACTTTTGGACATGGTATATGCATTTGAGGAGTTGTTTATGGAGGCCATAATTTTTCTGAAGTGAAATTTTTGGCCGGAATCTAACAAAAAAATATTTAAAATTTTAGATTGTTGGAGTGTTTGACTATCAAGAATTTCTAAAGCACGGCACCCAAAATCTTAAAACTTTAACCGTTATAACCTAAATTTCAAAAAAATGCTAGGAAATGTTATCAAAATCTTCTAACAATTTTCATTATTTTCTTAAAAAATTGTGCATAGTTAGAATACTGCTATCCATTTTGTTTAAGTTTAAGGACAACGTACCTCAAAAAGGTTAGACATATTTGACAAAATCCATATTTATGAACTATGGATCTAACGTTGAGAACAGAGGTAAAACAAAAGCTGTGTGAGATAATCCTCCTTTATCGAATTGATTTTGAGCCAGAAGTCCCTGGAAGTTTGGCTGAAAGTGATGCAACAAAATTACATTTATTACATTGAATAATAGCAGTGAAGTAATGTATAAAATGAGACTTTATTTTACATGTTCAACAATACCAATTACGAACTTTTCCAGAACATTGATGAGGGCATCGATTATTGGAAGTGTGGCATATTAAAAAAACATTACTTTTTCCACAGCCTCAAAAATTCATATTATAATGAGTTCAAGAGCATCGTCGAGAGAGATTCGTGGATTATTCACATTCTCTGGTTCTCTACTGCAGAGGCTCGGATTTCATGGTGAACCTCGTTTACAGCTTTAAGCAACCTCCATACGCCGTGCACTGGAATCAGAGCCCGTTCGCTGTATGCACAAATAATTTTGCCCTTTCACGTTATGTCACACAAAAGCTTATCTCATCTTTAACGACACCAAGTACTCAGATCTGGCTATGTCACCCAAAATCTCAGCACATATTCACCGACAGAGTACTTAAATCTATTATATCTATTGCACTAGACTATAAATCCACATGACATTGCAGGGTTTTTCAGGGTCACTCGACTGCTTGTATTTCTGTGAGAGCCAGGAAAAGATATGGGGATGGCCATGGCAGTCGGAATCCTTGTGATGGTTATTGCATTGTTTGTTCAGTGCAACGCTAGGGATCCGTACGCCACTCCAAGTCCAGGAGGACCGGCCCCTCCACCACCGTTTAGGGTGGCTGGGCTGACCAGACCCGGAGAGAAAGAGAAATGTTACCAAAACTCCAGATGTTTTGGGACGACCCTTCAATGCCCTAAGGAGTGCCCCGAACGGAACCCGGCAGATCAGACCGCTAAGGGATGTTTCGTGGATTGTGGCCCCAAGTGCGAAGCAACATGCAGACGTAAGTTCACGCTTCTTATGATATTGTAATTTGTGTTAACATCCCTACTGCACTTCTTTGTTTGAAGATTATTATACATCCATCTTGGATCTATGCAAATCTGCAAATTCGCGAAGAGCGACCAAGAAAACAAAAATGGAAGGTGAAAGCTTCAGTTTAATAAAATAGTTTGACGTTTATAATCCTGATTTGATTTTAAATTTTGTGTACCATGTGTTACAGACCGCAAACCTAACTGTGAAGGAGTTGGAGCGCTGTGCTACGATCCCCGCTTCGTCGGAGGAGATGGTGTGATGTTCTACTTCCATGGCAAGAGTAACAGGGACTTCAGCCTGGTGTCTGATGATAAATTGCAAATCAATGCTCATTTCATTGGCAGGAGGCCAGAAGGGAGAACCAGGGATTACACGTGGGTTCAATCCCTTGGAATCATGTTCGGCACTCATACTTTCACAGTTGGTGCCAACAAAGTGGCCGAATGGGACGAAAATGTCGATCAATTTTTCTTCACCTTTGACAAGCAGTCTTTCACCCTCTCACCAGGGCATCGCAATGTCTGGAATGCGCCGGAGAATGTACTGACGGTGGAACGCAATGGTGAATTTAACAGCATCCATGTTGTGATACCCAATCTGATGCAATTAGCGATCAGTGTATTGCCCATTACCGAGGAGGACAATCGTGTTCATAAATACGGAATACCCTCGAACGATTGCTTCGCTCATCTGGCAATAGAGTTCAAGTATTTGAATCTCTCTCCGGCTGTGGAAGGCGTTCTCGGGCAGACTTACAGACCGGATTTCAAGAATCCTGTCAAGGTTGGTGTTCCGATGCCTATCATGGGAGGCGAAGACAAGTACGGGACCTCCTCTCTTCTTTCTGCAGACTGCAAGCTCTGTGTTTTCAAGGCGGAGGCCACTTCTCCCCGTTTTGAGAGCCTGCTTTTCGAATCTACTACTGGCCTTGACTGTACCAACAAGCTCGGAAGTAGCTATGGTCTTGTATGCCGCAGATAGATCAACACTAGAGGATTTCGCCGTAAATGCTTGATCCCGCTGACTCAAAGAACGTAGTAGTTAGATGTCCCGAATAAGTGTTATCTCGCTGTTCTGAGATTGTATACGCATTAGTCTGTATTTTGTCGATTATTCTGTATGGCAGATTGTTTATTTCCGTGTTTAGAAGGATCTCGTCGTTCTTTATGCCAAATTGCTTCCGAGAGGTATTGACGCTCAGTTACGCGTGCTTATGACAGATAGCAAACTACTATGATATCTAGTTTCAAAGTATTAAATTGTGTGTCGTATGTATTTTTGAAATTTCAATGTGTGTTATGTGCATTTGTGGTCAATGTTCATGTATGAGATATTTATATTCATTTGATGATTAATTTATTCATAACTTACGTGAACTTCAATTTCATGATACATATATAAAATATAAATTAAAAATTCAACTGGATGACAATTTAAAATAAATATAAAATGTAAAAATAGATTAATAATCAATTAAATTCAAAATTAAAAAATAGCTTATTATTTCATAAAAAGAAACTAAAATTTTAAGAGATTAAAATTATTTCGAGGAATATCGTGGATGAATGTTTTTCTAATTAGAAATAATGGAACACAAATGAGAAAACCGACGAATTCATTGAATTCACAAATCAATTAATACAAGTATATATAATGGCATTTAGTTAGGGAGATGAAACAATGTATTAGAAAATAGGATCTATTTACAATCACAAATTTAACAATTACGGTTTCAATCTTAACAATTATGGTTTCTCTATTATTTTCTAAGTTTTCCTTAATGGAGAAAGGGTTAATTTTCAAACCTAGCATTTCCATAAACAATTCAAATTTTACTTTCCAAAGGGGCTTTGTGAAAATATCAACAACGATTTCATAAATATTACAATATTCAATAAAAATTTCCTTAGGGTGTCTCTTTCCTCTAATAGAATAAAATTGGGCATCAACATGTTTTTTCCTTGCATGAAAAGTCGGATTATTTGCCAAGTTGATTGAGCTCTGGTTGTCACATTTGATCACTATAGGCTTGTTTTGTTTTTCTCCAATACCCTGAAGAACTCCCCTCAACCAAACAACTTAAAAAGTTGTTTCACACAAAGCTTTATATTCTACCTTTGTAGATGAAAAATATACAGGTCCATGAAATAATCTCAGATCCAATACAAAATGCATAACCTGTAATAAATCTTCTATCATTTGGATTACCTTCCCAATCTGAATCCGAGTAACCTGTCAGCGCAACATCAAATGAATTAGTATATTTGAGACCAAAATCAATTGTACCTTTAAGATACATAAGTAGCTCTTTTGCCGCTCTCAATGACTTTCTAGAGGTCTTGTCATAAACTGACTAAGTGCACTAAATGGATATGCAATGTGAGGTCTACTTGTAGTAAGATAATTTAGACTTCCAACTAGTTGTTTGTACAATGTACCATCAACATCTTTTTAACCATCATCAATATGAAGCTTCACATTCTATTGCATAGGAACAAAAGAAGATTTGCACTGATCCATCTTAAACTTTTTAAACACTTCTCTGACATACTTACCCTGTGAAACAAAAGTGTGACCAACGTCTCGCCAAACTTCAAGACCCGAATAACAATGCAACTCAATGAGATTTTTTATCTCAAATACTTGTGACCTCTACATCCTAATTTCATTAATTAACTTCATTTAATTTCCTGTAATGATTAAGTCATCAACATACAAAGAAATCAGCATCACATACCCCTTTTCATCAAATTTGGTCTATAGATTCAGATCATTTTGACTTCTCATAAAACCCTGCTAAAAGAAGAAAGAAACTATCTTTTCATACCATCACCTAGGTGCTTTTTTTAGCACATACAAATCTTTCTTTATTCTACAAATTAAATGTTCTTGCCCTTTTTTCACAAACCCTTCAGGTTGTGTTAAATACACCTCCTCCTTTAAGTTACCATTCAGGGAAGCAGATTTTACATCTACTTGGTACAAATTCCAATGATACTTTGTAGCTAATGCAATTAACAATCTAATAATGTTCAATTTGGCTACAGGTGCAAATGTTTCTTCATAATCAATACCCTCTTTCAAAGAGTATCTTTTTTCCACCAATCTAGCTTTATATTTATCTATGTTGCTATCTGATTTAAACTTGGGTTTGTATAGCCATTTGCATCCTATAGGCTCCTTTCCTTTAGGAAATTCACTCAATTTCCAGGTTTTATTTTTAATTATATATTCATATTCTTCCTCCATATCTTTTCCCCACACTTGATATTCAATAGCTTCATTAAAATTCATGGGTTCTATGGCATTCAAAACACTAGTCATGAGAGAATATTCCTTGTACCTTTCAGGTAGTTGAATCTGCCAAGTAGGTTTCCTACATGCTTCACTGCTTTCATCTCTATTCTCTGAAAGTACTTCTCCACTTCTAATTGGGCTCTGACTATTGATGGTGTCCACATCATTGGATTCTTCCCCAAGCTTTCATTGCTCACTGTCTTTTGCTTTTGCTTCTGCTTTATTATCCTCAACTTGAGGAAGAATGTGCTATCTTTCATAGTTGTTATCCATGTTGCCTTCATCTCCATGTTCATGGAAAATTACATCTCCACTCACAAAAAAAATCTATGAATAGATGGATCAACCATTTTATATGCTTTAAGTTCTGAACAACATCTTACAAAAGTACATTTGATACCCTTTAGCATCAAGTCTCTTTATGTTCTCCTTCAGAATATGTTCAAAGGCATTATACCCAAATATCCTCAAATGATGAACTATCGGTTTAAAACCATACAAGACTTTGAATGCAGTCTTGAAATCAAGATACCTTATTGGACTTCTATTCTTTAAATAAACAGTCGTACTAATGGCTTCTACCCAAAAATCTTTTGAGAGGTTCTTACCTTTGGTCATCATTCATGCACACTTCGCCAATGTCATGTTTTTCATGTATGCAACACCGATTTGTTGTGGAGTGTAGGACACTATGACTCGCTGCACTATTCCATGATCCTTGTAGTACTTGATGAATTTCCCCAAGCTGTATTCTCCCCCTTGATGTGAATGAAGGATTTTACAAACTTCCTTGTTTGTTTCTCTACCATGTTTTTGAATTCTTTGAAATAGTAAAAAACATCACT
>APFE030921958.1:3308-44088 GCA_000404065.3 Pinus taeda
CTGATACAGACATTGTCTTCTTAGGGAAATATGGGATCTTTGCATTATCAAAGCAGAGCATATTTGGACCTTTGATATCCAATCATGAAATATGAAACCTATTGGTATAGGTATTCAGCACATCCTAGGATACACATCGGATGAGCATGTGGATGAGGTCATCATGGCCTTCCTATCCATTTTCACTCTAGGCAAGCCCCTTGTGATCATGTATGATTATGCTCAGTTCATTGCAGACAAAATGCTTGAACAATTCACCAAACTGCCCACTGAAATAGTTTTCAAAAACTCTTCAGGGTTGTGTTATATGTTTTTGTACTACCAGACAGATAAGTTCCCTATGAGCATATAGATGTTAGACACCAAGGGAAAGGAGAGATCAGTGGTCTACTGGACACCTTTGGTTCAGATGTTTTCCACAACATTCACCTACAAAGACTTCATAGACTCCTTTGTGTACCCAGTCATAAACACACTGACTTCTAATACTTAGCCTAGAATCAGCGAAGACATAAAGAAAGTATTGCAATTGGAAAAGAACAACAAGGTGGGAGACTAGTAACTCTACTAGAACCACTCTAAAACCAAAGGTTATGCCTACCAGTTAGCCCCTTATAAATTTCCAAAATACCTCCCTATGACGATATTTTCCCTTGAATATTTTAGGAAAATCATCAATTCTAATGAGGTCCACTTCCTATCTGCTAGAAAGAAAACCCAGTTCAAGGTGAAAAACCAATTGGGCCCATTCATTTGCAACAATAGAGAGGTTGGACCAGAGTCCGACAGGTTACTACAATATATTATATTCAGAAACAAACTCCTAGGGAAGTATGACCCTCATGGGGTCATAAACAATTTGAGACTTAAGGTCAAGTTGGGACCATACATCCACCACTTGACACCTGACATGGAACAGTTTGCTAACCAATATGAGTGGGTGGAGAACACATTGGTTGATATGGAAAACACAATTTTGGATGTAGAGAACACACTGATTGATTTTGAAAATCAATTTGACCAGAGCTCTTTCCTGCAGGTTCTAGAATTAGAAGAACCAATGAATGTTCGTCCTGTGTTACAGACCCCAGCTAATGAGGATAATAATACTAAGAGGAACAAGGAAGAGGCATCCATCTCTGTCATGGAGACTACGGATGAGCTTCTTGAGCTAAGGAAAATGCCCAAGTTGAATCATGTGTCTGAACAGGGGGAAATCATTGTTTTAGAGGAAATAACTGACACTGAGACAATGGGGTAGAGAAGTAAAGAGACGGTTGCATCGAGTGAAACATAATAGCCACCAACCTCCAACATGCAGATGATAGACAGGAAACAAAGTGTGGAGGTTTCTTCCTTTGTCAGGCCAACTGATAGGGAAAAGGATATCAAAGATAGATTCAAAGAGATAAAGATGAGGAATGCAAAGTTGAAGACAAAGACATATGCCCAATACCTCAAGCTCACACCACCAAAATAGACTAGATTGATGTCACCCTTTGACATCAAAGGGGGGAAGATGCAGGTGTCATTTTTACAGCCCATTGTTCAGCAACCAAATAACTTTGCTGACTATAAAAAGATAAATTTTGAGGTGTTGGCAAGGGATGTTCATCCCATTGATCAGATAGAGTTCCACAATCAGGCTAGAGAAATGATTTACTCCACCCTTACAGGAAAGGACATGGCTGCCCACAAGCTGCAGGATTCATTGGATAATGTGACAACCCAATACAAACTAGAAAACGCTTCCTCACAGGCCAAACAGAACATGATAAAATCATTGGAGGACTTGGCCATTGAACTTGGCCATGATCCAAGTGACATTAAGGACACTGAACATCTAATCAAGAAGAAGAATGAGGACATAGCGGACCTCAAGAAACAACTTAGGCTGCATCATTCACAGCACCCATAGACAAACGAGGTGTTGGAAAGTCAAAGCAATCATGAAGAGATGATGGACCTAGTGCTCAAACTGAATGATCAATTGAAGGAGATGGAGAAAGAATTGGATAGCTTGATGCAGCTCAAAGAAGCTAGTCTTTATGATGCTCCTACAGCTATCATTTTAATAGTTACCATTGTTGTACCTTCTACTTTGGTAGCATCCTTAGATCCCACTGCTCCAATGGCCACTGCACTACTGACATCTACACCAACAACATCAACAACATGATCGACGGTAACTGGCTCTATAGGTGATGAAGCAAACAGATTGGTTAAAGCAATGGAAGAAATGTCCATTCAGACCACGAAGATGAACAGACTTAAGGAAAAAGTCACCAACCTAGAAACATATTACAAATTGGCCCAAATCATGCATAGAGAAGAATAATAGAAGGCCACAACGATGATTGAAAGAATCAAAAGCCTAGAGAAAGAACTCACACTGAATTAACCTCTAGGTTAGGCTAAGGAACAACTGTGGGCCAATATCATTAAATCTATCAATGTTATTTGGCTATCGATGAAGGTCATTTTTGAACAAATTGATTTGATAAATCATGCTACAAAAGCCATTCAAAGGGTTAAAGTATAACTTGGAGATATGCCAGAGGAAGTAGCAAATATCATTCATTTCCTAAACTCCAAGAACAAGTATGAGCTGCAAGAACTAGAGATACCTGACAAGACATGTATTTTGGAAGTTAAAAGAGTCCTCACTAAGAGGAATTTGATGTTGAACTTTGAGGATAAGTGTCAAACCGTGCAACTGGACATTGACAGGTTCATGGTTAAGTTTGAAGTTTTTAGGAAAAAAGGATTACCAAATCCCTTAGTTATAAATGATAAGCTAATGACAGAGGAAGATTACAATAAGAAGATCAGGGAAGTGGCCAAAGATCAGGGAAACACTTTATCCATGAAGGGCATACCAACAAGCAAAGTATTATACTAAACTTTTGAGAACTTGTTTTACCTCTAGCATGAGGCAAAACACATTTTTATTAATAAGCCAACTTTTGCCAAATATATAAAGGCCGATGAGATATATAAAAAAATTGTCAATATCCAATTACGAGATGCTGAGACATGGGAAAAACTCAATGATTTACTATAGGATATACACGGTAAAAAAATGAAATGTACAGTAAAAAGTAAAAAAGCATAGTAAAATGGTATTGAGAGGACATCAAGGTGAAAGAGTATCAGATGAATGTGTATCAAATAAAAGGTCATAAGTAAATATGACATCCAGCGTGAAGACCGAAAAACCAAGCACCTTAAAGGGAAAGAGATCAAAGACTAAAAGACAAAAGAACCTAAATAACATGGACAACAAACAACAGTTCAATAGCTGTCTCTATCTTCTTGCACGAAGATATTTCCTTTTCCTAGATTAGTTTTCAATGCAATTTGAGATATTTTGTAAATTATTTTTGTAGGAATACTTCATAATTCGAGTATTGACGGTGTATTGTCATACATTTGTAGAGTTGTTTTGATCTTAAACGTAAGGGTGATTATACCAATTTTCAAGTCAATGCACTGGAGCAGGTAATAAAAATATTGCACTACAGGATTCACAAGATAAGCTATTTGCAGTTAAGTATCTTCTTTGTCTGATTTTGTCACTTTCTTATGTGTTTCATAAACTTAAGTGTTATTCAAATTTGAATGAATTAACTGGAAATATAACTCAGAATTTGTTTAAGTACACTTTGTTTTGCATAGTTATTCATTTATATGTTTTCCTTTGATATCCAGATTTGAGAACCCTTAATTGCTCTCGCATCCTGATTGACCTCTTTCATTCTCTTCATAATCTATCCTAAGAAACCCTTAATTGCTCCCTAGATCCAATTAGAAACCCTTTCACCATCCAACCTTTGAGATCTATAATAACTCACCTATCTTGCCGTGTAGACATTGTTTTTAAAACTTGATCCAACCTAGTTTGTCTGATGTTCAAACCCATACCCCAATGGTAAAAGACAACTCTTTTTCATCTAATTAAGTGATCCCACCACCCAAATTCGAATGAAAAACCCTAGAACAATCATAACTAGCCTAAAATCAATTACCTAAAACAAAGTTAAATCATAAAGAGAGAGCCCTCTCTGAGATTAGGAAGGCTAGATCATGATCTCCAAGGTTGGTTTGTGGTTACCACTATCATTTATTTTTCTAAACAACTTACAAGAAATTTTGGAGTGATAGCACATAGTTGAATGATATCTTCTAAACCTATCTTAGTCTTTATCCTCTTTTATAATGTATTTCTAGCCACATCTTAGGCTAATCTTCTTATGCCAAATAATTTAGTATATCTTGGGTAACATGTGGCTATTCGTAATGATCCTATAATTAGAGGGAATACTTATATGCCCACCTTTAAATATAGGCACAATGATTCTTTGTATCCATGGATCGGGGAATCCTTGCTTCACTGTCAAATTAAAGATATTTTGTTTGTGAGGGATGAGGATAGGTCCTTTCATTTTATAGCTTTCATCTTGGTAGGATTCAATATTTTGGACTTTCCCATTATAGAACTACTTATACTCAAACCCAATTTATTTCAAAGAAATTATACCATCCTCTATAGGGGGATTTAAAATGGTGTCCATGGAATTAGGGGATTCATAAATGTTTTTAAAGTAGTAATTCTAGTTCTTCAAGGAAATCAAGTTTTTTTTTTTGTTTAATAATTTAGAATTTTCATCCAAAACCATTTAGCACCATACCTAGATAAGTGTAGCAACTTTTTTTCTTTGTATTTATATAATAGCTTTTCTTCCTTTACCAAGAACTTTGTACATATTTATCTTATCAATCTATAAAAATTTATTAAGGCAATCCATAATTAGCTTTTTTAGTAATTTTAGAATCATTAAGATACAAATGGTTGGTAGTTTTATTATTCCTTTTACCTGAAACCTCGATAGAGAACTTTTTATTGGAAGAAAAGGGTTGCAGTAAAAATATGGTAGAGGTTTTTGATGTTAGTGATGCAGGAGCATCTTGCTCAGAATATTGTTGTTCATTTGGTTGATTTAGGGGGTAATGTTTTTAATTATTTTTAAAAATCTTGTATAAATTGAGTGAGGAATCTATGTGTGAGGTTTTCAATTGTGAAATATTCTCAACTATGTGAGAATATCATGGATAATTGATATGTGTTGATCTTGTAGAGATCTTAGGGATTACAATATCCTCGAATAGGAATTAGTTGAGTGAATTATGGAATTAATAATGGATTTAGTATAATCCATAATTATGTAATTAATCTATAAATGTAAGCCTGCGAGGAGAGCCTTAGAGTGTTAGAGTATTAGAGAGAGCTAAGTAATAGTGAGAATAAATTAGAGCATGAGGTGTTCTGAATATATATGTAAATACTCTTATGAATGAAAGGAGTTTTGTGTTTAGAACGTGTTTCTGTGTGATATTTTATTATGTAATTTTCTTTCCTTGATTTCTTAAATCATACGCTAGATCTCTGATAACACAGGAAATTGTGTGTGGATTTTGGTGTTTGAGTATCACGTAAACAAATATGTTAATTTGTTGATCGTAGATTGAAAGTAGACAAAGAATAAATAAACTTGGCAAACGAGGAAACCGGATGAATCGCGAGAAAAATAGAAGAATATCTGAATCATCCAATTGAACAGATCCATCAGATCTAACGGTCATCATGTGCCAACAAGCATGGATGTTAATTCCAAAATTGGACGTGATATTTTATAAAACTAAGTTAATAGTTGAGTTAATTGTGATCGTCTGTTTGAATAGGTTAGATTGGACAGTGATCACATCGAAAAGTGCACGAGATTTAATTTAAATTTTGGGCGCGATATCTTATGAACTGTGATTTAATATAATTGAATTTCGGATCGATCAGAGTCATTCATTATGTATGGATAAGATCCGACGGATATCGCTTCGGAAGATGCGTGCTAGTTAGAATAGTTTTTGGATACGATAAGGTTTGAAAGGGATTTTAATTTTTTTGAGTTCCGATAAATAGGTCAGGATCTAATAGTTTAATTAAGCAAGGGTTTAATTAATTTAAATTCCCAATTATTTAAAGTTGCAGTTTCGCTGCATCAAAGTGGTATCAGAGTTGAAGAAGATTTTGCATGAAGTATGATTATATTGCAAATTTGTCAGCGTTAGTCTTTATAATTTTTGTGCAAAGTAACAACAGAGGAAGGTGAGAAAATTTGCAATAGCCTAGAGAAAGGAATGCTCAATTGGTTTCAGAAGGGAGAACCAAATAAATGCCAAAATACTAAGCTCAGAGGAGAGAATCTTGGTGAGGTATCGAGGAGCAGGGAGGACTTGTTACCATAGAGGTTTTGTTGCAACTCATGAATGTTGTTACGAGAGATCAATAAATCATATGACAAGGGAAATCAAAGATGTAGCCGAAGCAAAGGGGAAAGAAGAGGAGTTAGTTTTAGAATTTGATTGAGGTAAAAATTTTCTTTTATTGAATTATGAATATTGATTTGAGTTGAAGAATTAGTGAAAATGAACATGGATAAAATTAGGAAAGGTTCAAATAAATATTAGATGAGTGATGAAGAGCAGAGGATAAGTATTGCAGAGATGAGAGAAGAGTTGAATATACTACAGAAATGGTTTCAAGAGAAAGAGAATGAAGACCGAAGACATGGATGGAGAATAAGGAAATAGGTCAAGTGGAATATATTGCAAGAGAAATGGAATTCTATGTTGATGAATAAACTTGAACAAATACATATTTTTTTGTTGGAGAAGGAGAGACTCATAGGAATTGAGTCACAACAAAGAGATTTGTTGAAACCCAGAAATTCCATGCTGGGAATTTGGTGCCTGAAGCATCAAAAGAGACCGAAAGGTCTGGTATTTTTAAAACTGATAGTTTGTCTGTGAATGCAAGTATGGTACTAATTAAAGAATTTTTTACTATAGAGACAACTAATGACCATTGCTATGATCAAGAATTATTTTTTGAACTTGAAGGAAATTGGGATGATTATTTTTCATTCCATGAATTTTAGTTTGCAGCTCAATTAGAGAAGGAAACAACGGCTAAAGAGATAGAAACCAAAGAAGTTGAGACCATAGAAACTGTAACAAAATGAGGAAAGGACACCATAGAGAACATCAAGTGTGTTGATGTGATTAAGAAAGAATAATTACTCCTAGAGCATGGTGGAGAAAATTCCTTTATAGATATATGGAATTTCGTTGATAGTTCGAGTGATGATGATGGAGAACTTTCAGATTTAGTTCTTACTAATATCAACACGACAGAGTTACCTAGCAAAGCTATAGGTGTATATGGTGAAATAATTCAAGACTCATTCAAAATTTGGAAACCAGGAAAAAGGGTATTCAAGTTTCCACATGCAGTTCATGAGTCTATATTTCCAGAATAGAGGATGATGAGGTATGGAAAGTCAAGAACCATGTTTAATAATTTTTTGAGATATTATTCTGCGAAATTAATGCCAGAATACATGATGAAGTTATTCCTTTGAAGGACAATCAAAAAATAGAGTTTGGAATCTTGAAGGTAGAAAGTCATTCAGACTTGTAGCTTTCACATTACTACAGAGAAGTGATAGACCTCATAGATAGGAGTCTATGAATTTTTTCTACATTGGGAGTCTGATGTAGGAGCATCCTGCTTAGAATATTATTTTTCATTTGGTTGATTTAGGGGGTGATGTTTTTAATTATTTTTGGAAATATTGTATAAATTGAGTGAGAAATCTATGTGTGAGGTTTCCAATTGTGAAATATTCTCAACTATATGAGAATATCAGGGATAATTGATATGTGTATATCTCGTAGAGATCTTAAGGATTACAAGATCATAGAATAAGAATTAATTGAGTGAATTATTTAATTAATCATGGATTTAGTATAATCCATAATTATATAATTAATCTATAAATGTAAGCTTGTGAGGAGAGTGTTAGAGTGTTAGAGAGTATTAGAGAGAGCTAAGTAGTAGTGAGAATAAATTAGAGCATAACGTGTTCTGAATATATATGTAAACACTCTTATGAATGGAAGGCGTTTTGTGTTCAAAACATGTTTCTGCATGATCTTTTATTATGTAATTTGCTTTCGTTGATTCCTTAAATTGTAGGTTGAACCTATGATAATACAGGAAATTATGTGTGGACTTTGGTGTTTGAGGATCGCCTGAACAAAGGCGTTAATCTGTTGATCACTGATTGAAAGCAGACAAAGACTAAATAAACTTTGTGGAATGAGGAAATCTAACGAATTCACGAGAAAACTACAAGAAGATCTGAATCGTCTAATCGAACAGATCCATCAGATCTAACGATCATCACGTGCCAACAAGCACAAGTGTTAATTCCAAAATTGGACGTGATATTTTATAGAACTGAGTTAATAACTAGTTTAATCGTGGGAATCTATTTGAAGAGATTAGATCAAACATTAATCATGTCAGAAAGTGCACGAGGTTTAATTTAAATTTCGGATGCGATATCTTATGGATTGTGATTTAATCTAGTTGAATTCCTGATCGATCACAATCGTTCATTATGTATGGACGTGATTCGATTGATATTGCTTTGGAAGATGCGTGTTGGTTAGCATGGTTTTCAGATGCAATAAGGTTTGAACAGGATTTTAATATGTTTTGAGTTCCGATAAAGAGGATGGAGTCTGATAGTTTAATTAAACATGGGTTTAATTAATTTAAATTCCTGAATTATTTAAAGTTGCAGTTTCGTTACATCAATTAGCATGCACAAATACCTATTTAAATGCTTTTGAGAAGAGATACATTTTTCTTTTCTAGTAATTCAAGTGCCTTTGATTCTCACAATTCGCTTGATAATGGATTTTGTGCATGCAAAATTTTAGAGTTAAGGTTAAAAATATAAAATTAGAAGCAGGATCATGGTCTTTTAATATGTCAAAATTTACAATTTGGTTGGAAATATGGACATCAAAACTCACATATTCTAAGTAAATTACTACGAATCCCATCAATACAAGTCATTTGTTTGGAATTTGGTCACTTAGTTATGCGATTGCAAATTCCAAGGTATTGATAACTACATGTATTAATTTATTTATTTTTTTCTCTGTAAAGACTAATTTTATTAAAAGGAAATAAAAATAAGGTTACAAAGAGGCAGAAGCCTCAAACGAGAGCATATGAATGCTTTCAAGAGATCAGAGCTAGCCCACAATTGGGAAAAACCAGTTACAGTGATGCAAAAAACCATACATAGAAGCCTGTAAATTGCTAGCAAGCTATAGTGCAGATGTGGGATAACCCCTTTGAACTAGTGGAAACAAAAAACTATAGATAGGAAAACTGTACAAGTCAGCCTGATAACCATATACTGCCGAGCCAAAAAAACATAGAACTAGACTGTTGAACCGTAGGAACAGAACCATAACAATATATTTCCAAGCCACAAAGACATAGAACCAGATTGTTGAACTACCAAAACAGAGCCAGATCAACAAAACCAGAAGAGACAAAACCTGACCAGTGACCAAACAGAAAAATCTAAGAAGACACAAAGGAGACCAGGTAGCATCACATGGGGACATCCTCGTCCGGCTGCTCCTCAAAAATAGGGCATGCATTGCCATACTAGAATTCTCCATCATCCACATCACCCACATCACTGCCACCTGGAGGAATCAACGCAGGACGGGTGCCACTAGAGCTTCCAACAATGGCCATCGAGACTGTGGCTTCATGTGAGCTGCCACTTGGTGGCCTATAAGCGTCTTGATTGACACCCTCACCATGCATATCGCCACGCCTTTCTGCCTTACCGTCATCTTTTGAAGTATGCCCATTGCCAAGGCTACCCGTAGTTTTGAGAACGCCCTGAGGATGCTCTTCCATAGTACTCATAGGAGCTTGAATCTGAGCTTCCTGCTCAGAGAAAATTATGGTTATATTAGCCATGATGATGGGCTTATTTAATCTACTCTGAAATTTAAAGTGGGTCGGTTAGAAAGCATTATGGGGGAAAGTTCTGCGAGTAGGGCTAGGCAGAGGAGAATTCGATTGGGATGAAGGCAGAGAGATAGGGGCAGAGGCTGATCCGCCAATTTAGCAATATGAGGCCGCGTGCGACCACCATGACTCCCTCCATGTTGCCTTCTCATGCGATGATGAACCATGGCTAAGCTGTTAGGGGAAAGCACAAAAGCACAGGAAACTTTAGGGGACATCCTAGATTGCACAGAAGGATTCTGACGAGGGCTCAGAGAGCAGGACAAAGAATGGGAGATAGAAAACCCAGATCGAGATTTAAGAGAAACCAGGAGCCGACAGTGACAACCTGAGACCAAACTACTGCACAGGAATCCTACCTTAGGCGGGCAGAGCATACAGGATGGGGAGCATACAATGGGTTTGAAGGTCGAATACTCCATGATAAAACAAGCACCTTGATTGTCTCGGCCAATGTGTGCATTAAAATCAACCTGTAGGCGGGCCTGCTTGAACCTTATGTGAGCCATCAAGAGCCAAGTAAAGACTTTTAGATTAGCGCTGGCCAGCAGCTGGCAGGGCCGAGCACCATTACTCATAAATTGCACCATTAATGATCTCTAAAATCACCCACATCCAGGTGCTCTTCTTCTCCCTATTTCATTTCATTCTTCACCATATTTTTGTAATCCATGAGTTGCGATTCAGAGGCCAATATAGATATTGAGCCTGTA
Organism: Pinus taeda; assembly: GCA_000404065.3. Classification (NCBI taxonomy): domain Eukaryota; kingdom Viridiplantae; phylum Streptophyta; class Pinopsida; order Pinales; family Pinaceae; genus Pinus; species Pinus taeda. The sequence goes on from APFE030921958.1 coordinate 13,989, forward strand.
TGAAGTTCCAATCCACTTTCAACTCCAATATTAGCTAGTAAATCAGCCACTTTGTTTCCTTCCCTACGCATGTGCTTGAGAGTGATCACCCTATGAGAAGAGAGCTAGATTTCTATGAGTTCAAGCCGCTTCGCCATTCTCCAGCTGCTGCTTACTTTGCTTGAGGGAGTGCCTTGCATAATTTTGGTGACCATGTTTATGATGATCTGAGAGTCGCCTTCTATAATAAGTGGAAAAAATCCCTTATTTTGAGCAATAGTAAGACCCTGCCAAAGACCTTCCAGTTCCATCGAATTATTAGTATCCCAACCTCTTGATCCTAAAAAGGTGAGAAGAGGAACACCCTCGAAGTCTCTAAAAATTCCTCCGAAGCCTGAGTCACCTAGGTTACCTTTCGAGGCCCCATCAATGTTTAACTAGAACATATACTTGGGAAGAGGGATCCACTTTTCAGGGGAACGACTCGGTGAAGAAGTTGTTCCTTTGGAGATAGGTTCTTGATTCCATTGAAGGTTCCAATTGGCCCAAATATTTTGTTCTTGGGGAATAAAGGGAAAGCCCTCCTGATACCAGGAATGGAGAAGTAAGGTTTCCTTGATATTTTGGCAGATAATTTTCCAAAGATTCTCCAGGTGTGTAGAAAGATCCTTGAAGATTCTCTGATTTCTCTCCTTCCAAATGGTCCACATGAGGAAGCTTGGAGTAAGCTTCCATAAGAAGTTTAAGATCTTGCTTTGATAAGGATTGTGATCCCAGTTGCTTACAGCATCTATGATGTCTCCTTGTATTCTACCTTCCTTTTGGCACCGAAAATTGAATTTTTCCCAGAGCTTGCGCGCAATAGGACAAGAGTGCATAAGATGATTTATGGATTCCTCTTCTTATCTGCAGTTTAGGCACATTGAAGGCCCATGAAAGTTTCTTTTCCTAAGATTGTCCCATGTGAGAATCTTGTTTTAACATAAGAGCCAAAGAAAGGTGGAAATTTTTGGCCAATTGTTAGGGTCCCAGACTTTGCTCCAGAGTGGGTTTTTGACCATATGATCCTTAATTATTAAATTATAGGCTTCCCTAGTGGAGAAGGTGCCTTTTTCTTCATAACCCCATCTGAGAATATCCTTGTCATCTGAGCGCTGTATTTTCCTCTTCATTAATTCTATATCAAGAGTTTGTTGAGCTTGTTCTGTTCCATGTATTAATATTTGATCTGCCTTAATCCATTGCCTGTAACCTTGTGTTGGAGAGGGATTCGAAAATATTTTGACTTTGTCATAGGCCTGTATATCCTGCTCCGGGATTTGCATAGGAGAGATTAAGTCCTTTAGCTTGCGCTCCTGCTACTAAGAATCTTCCCAAAACCTTGCTCTGTTGCCATCCTTGACTTCCCAAAAACTATGCTGCTGAATTAGGCTTCTATGTTGCTTGGCCGAATTCTAGATTAAGGATCCCATGCTGACTTTTGACATTCTTATTACATCTTCTATTGGGCGACTACTAGCATATTTTGTTGTCCAAAGAGTGGCCCATGGGGTGAAGGGAAAAGTAAGCCATTTCCACCATATTCGAGCACCCATGACCATGTTGTTGTGATAGGGATCCCTCAGTCCAGTTCCCTTGGCACACTTTGCAAGGCAGACTGTGTCCCATTTGACTAGGGCCCATTTACAGCCTTGACCTAAATTGCCCCATAAGAAAGATCGTTGGAGATGCTTGATTTCTTTAACAACCCATTTGGGAGCTGCTAGGATCGAGAAGAGATAAAGCGACATGTATTGAAGAACAACTTTTATAAGGACCAACCTACTTTCCATATTGAGGGCCCTGTGAGTCCAAGAGGAGAGGCGGGATTCCATCTTTTTAAAGAGGATCTTCTATGAAGAGTGCTTCAAGGCGGAGGCAATCATGGGAGCTCCTAAATAATTAGCTGGGAGGACAACAATAGAGAAACCAAGAAGACTTCTGAAGACACGCGGACGGCTCTGCAACTAGGGTTTAGTCGAAATTCTATAACAGCGCAGACAAAATTTTCTCTGCCTCCACAAATCATCTGACCTCTTGGGATAGACAGTGTATCATTGGTTTTACCAGGGTGGAAATGGATCCCCCCTAGGGGGGGACCTGAAATCCCTCCCCCACCTCTCGGATGCCTCCAAAACAAACTCGGATGTTGGATTTTGGGTCGGTGTGAGAAGAGGAGGACAAAATAAAGTCCCCTCAACAGGATAAAACAAATGCAACCACCAGCGGGTCAGACAATAGCAATGAGATACCAGAAAGAAAACATGAGCAAGAGGAAACGCCTAAGGTAACCTCAAAGACATGCAAACCAATAGCAGCTGAAAGACCAAAAATAGAACTGCCCAGTCAGAAAATCAATGAGCGAATCCAGTATATGACAGACCATGCACTCATTGGAAAATTCATTGGATTCTGGCCGACAGAAAAAGCCCTGCATGGATGGATCTCGGCCACGTGGAAACCCAAAGGTCATGTCACTATCCAGTGAGGACCAAAATCGTTCTTTACTGTGATCCTCTTATGCCTAGAAGACAAGTATAGAATCTTGGACGAGGGTCCCTATCTTTTCAACTCAGCAGGATTGTATTTAAGGGAATGGGTAGAAAGATTCAACCCGGATAAGGAAGACCTCAGCTGGGCACCCGTGTGGATCAAAAGGTACTCGCTTCCAGAAGAATATTGGGATGAAGGTCTACTCAAGGACATTGGCAATGGGCTGGGGAAATACATTAAATCGGCAGAAGAGACGAAGCTACACAGATATACATCCTACGCCCGCATTTGCGTCTTCATGCACCTGGACAAGGCCCTGCCAGACTTGGTAAGTCTCTTCCATGATGACTATGAATGGACTCAACCCTTGGATTATGAACATGTACCCTTTCGCTGTCGTAAATGCCATGCTCATGGTCATCTCTTCCGGGACTGCCCGTTAAATGCCAAAGCTCACACCTCTGATCCCTCAGACTTGCCGACCCAAGATGGATTCACCAAAGTACATAGCCACAAACGATCACAAAAAAATTCTTCTGCATGGAAAAAACCCCAACTGGATGTTGCGTCCTTCCCATCTATGAGCAATAGCTTTGAGATTCTTACCAAAACCTCAGAAGATCAGCCCTTGAACACAATTCCCAACCCTACGCCTATTTCATCATCCACAATCCAACCTCCTTCTAGTTCATCTCCCGCTACTCATCCCCACAAAGCTGTTAATGGAAGCCCTAGGGTGGATCGAAAGGGTTTAGACCGAAAAGCAAATGACATGGAAGTTGATGGCCTACCTGAACAACCCCTAATCTTAGCTACAATCCCAGAAGAAAATAATTAGGTACAACAGATGGACGAAGAACCAGAGAGTATTGATTTGGGAGGACTTAACATTCTTGAGCTTGAACTAGCCTACAAAGAGAAGGACTATGGCAAGATTCGAGAGCATCAACTTAGCACACTAGAAGTCATTATCTCCAGAGCTTATCAGCAGAAACAACTGGGCATTCAGCCAGGAATTCATTGGGATCGCAGCCTCCTCCCAAAAGATTCAAAAAAGCGGGGAAGAAGAATGGATCTCCAATGAACAATTGCAATAGGGAAAATCCTGGTTGACTCAGGCAGGTATGCTAAGTTGACAAAGTACTACAAGCCCACCAATAGTAGTGAATCATGAAGCTTACTTCATGGAATGCGAGAGGGCTCAATAGCCCAAGGAAAATGAGAATAATAAAAGACATGATAAAGCAGGAGCAGCCAAAGATCTGCTTTCTTCAAGAAACGAAGTGTAACAGTAGCACTCTTGGAAACATTCTCTCCAGAGCATCGCCAGGAAGTAACTAGATTGCAGTGGATGCTTCAGGTGCCTCGGGTGGGCTAGCCATTGCCTGGAATACTCAAGCAATAACATTGTCAGACTTTCATGCATCTCACCACATCGTTCAGGCAACCTTTCACATTATAGGTACTAACATCCATAGCCATCTCACCAACATTTAATTCTCACAGGAAGCTGGTAATAAAATAACATTACTAAATACTATTGAAGCTCTAAACCTCAATAGAATTCATCCTCTATGGATCGTTAGAGGAGACTTCAATATGATCACCAAGCTAGAGGAAAAGCAAGGAGGCAGAGCTAAGATGGAGCAAGAAAATGGTCTTTTCAAAGAATTCATCCAAAAAAATTCTCTAATTGACCTGCAATTCTACAATGGCACGCACACATGGAGCAATCGTAGGACTGGGAAGCATCAAATCACTTCCAAACTAGATAGATTCCTTATATATGACAATTCGGTTCACTTGGGAGGCGACATTGCGGCTGAAATTCTCCTTATTCAGGATCTGATCATTGGCCTATCTCCCTTCAGTGGCAAAGACCAGGCAATGCCACCAGACAACCTTTCTGATTCGAAGGGTTTTGGCTCACCCACCCCGTATTCAAATACTTCATCAGGTCTACCTGGAACACCTTCCTTCCACTAGAGAGGTCTAAAATGTTTCAATTTCAATAGAAACTCAAACATCTCAAATCTCAAATAAAGCGTTGAAATCAAGAGACATTTGGAAATTATTTTCAGGCGCAACAAGACCTAAACAAGGAAATGAAAGAACTCCAGCAACAAATTATTACAAGGGGGCATAGTGAAAGGACCTTGGAACAGGAACAGTGCATTCACAGTCAACTAGAGGAGAGGAGAAAGCAGGAGGAAATATTATGGAAGCAGAAATCCAGGATTAGATGGTTGAAAGAGGGAGAAAGGAACACAAAATTCTTCCACCAAACCACAGTTCAAAGAAGAATGCACAACACTATTTCTTTCATTCAGAATCAAGGAGGGGAAAGAGTGGAAAAACATGATGAGATCGAGCAGGAGTTCCTGAGACACTTCATGCAAGTTCATCAAGAACCCCTCATATATAGACGACCCGCTATAGAAAAAATCACCCAAAATGTGCCGAAAATCATCACAGAAGAACATAACGAGCTCCTTCTTCGCCCTATATTGCCTCAGGAGGTGGACATAGCTATGTACTGGCTAAAGGAAGGTAAAGCCCCTGGCCCGGATGGCTTCACTACCACCTTCTTCCACTCCTTCTGGGAGCTGATTAAAGAAGTGTTCTGGAAAGTGGTGGAGGAGTCACATACTCTTCACTGGCTTTTGCCCTCTCTCAACTCAACTTTCATTGCGCTCATCCCAAAAGAGGAGAGAACCAATACTCCAGATAAATTCTGCCAAATCGCACTATGCAATGTTATTTACAAAGTGATCTCTAAAGTCATAGCCAACATGTTAAAGCCGCTATTGCCCCTGCTCATCTCGCCGGAACAATCTGGTTACGTGGAAGGAAGACAGATCCTGGATGGTATCATCCTCATGCATGAAATCATATACTCCCTCAAGCACTCTAAATAGGTAGGTATGATTCTCAAGCTTGACCTTTCAAAAGATTTTGACAAGCTCAGTTTGACATATATTCAAAAAATATTAAATGCTTTTGGTTTTTCTCCTATGTGGGTTCGATGGATCATGAGTCTTATCTCCACATTCTTCTTCTCTATTCTTGTAAATGGAATCCCTTCCTGTCTTTTCAGTCCCTCTAGGGGCATTAGGTAGGGTGACCCTCTATCCCCATTCCTCTTTGTGTTAATGGCGGAAGGCCTAGGCCACCACATCAAACATGTCCTCATCACCCAGAAGCTCAAAGGTATATCCATTCACAACTCCTCGGCAATAACGCATCAGCAGTTTGTTGATGACAACATGCTTTTTTGTTATCCATCTGTTCAGGAAGCCTCTATGTTTAAATCCTTATTGAATGACTTCTCTGAAGCCTCAGGAACTAGCATCAACAAGGCTAAATCACAAATCTTTTTCTTCCACACTCCTCCTGGCATTCAGCGTGCCATAGCTCATATCTTGGGTTTCTCCATAGACTCTGTTCCCTCTAAATATCTGGGCGCCCCCCTTATTGACTCAGCCATCAAGCATGCCTCCTGGTGCATACTCCTCGAGAAGCTTTAATCTCGCCTCAATTTATGGATGCATAGAACGCTGAATATTGCTAGTCATGTGGTGCTTATCAAAGTTGTGTTATAGGCAATGCCGCTTTATTTGTTCTCAATCCTTGCAGTGCCTAAGTGGGTTATCAAAAGAATAAAGGATCTACAATGCAACTTTCTCTGGGGAACTACAGGCACAAATCACAAATGGGCCTTAGTAAAATGGACCACAACTTGCATGCCCAAAGAAAAAGGTGGCATTGGACTGAGGGATCCTAGCCATAGCAATGCCATCATGTGTGCAAAAATCTGGTGGCACTGGCTCTCTACCCCTAGCAAGCCTTGGGTGGCCATATGGACTGCCAAGTACGCCAATCACAGGCCACAGGAGGAGCTCATCAGATTCACTCCCATGGCAAAAGGATCACTCATATGGAAGGTCGCCAAACAACACTTGTTGTTGATTTAGAATCACTGTTTCTGGGAAGTAAGAAATGGTAGAACAGCTCTGTTTTGGATGGATGCTTAGAACCAATTGCCAAAGCTCAACAACATTCTTAACCAAATCCAAACCACTTCGGGGAGGAGCAGCTTTAGCAAGAGGTCTGGCAGCATTAGACTCAGGAGATAGATCAAGGTTACAGACAATGGAAGCAAAGTGATAGGATAATAAAGAACGCGAATCACCAATCTAAGAGGGAACTAGAAATGGAACTCCACCAGCGAAGCATAAGATAATCCAATGGCAAGGACATACCTCGATGGGGATACACACCCAAAGGAACCTTCTCCACCACAGAGGCTCACAAAATTATCTGCACTGACCCTTCGCTCCCTGATCCCATTTGGGGCAAAATATGGGTCTCAGGCACATGGTTCAAAGTCTCTATCTTCCTCTGGCTAGTCAGGCATCAAAAAATTATTATATGGGACAAACTCAAGTGTAGAAACTATCATGGCCCCTCAATCTGTGTCAATTGCAAATCTCATGAGGAAACACTCCAGCACCTTTTGGATTCCTGTACTCTAGACAATCATTTGTGGGAGAAGGCAAGCTTCAGATGCCAAATAAAATGCAGAGTGTCGGACGACATCACCAACTCCATATGCCATTGGCAAAAGAATCCCTACAAAAGTGAAATTCTCAACCATTTATGGAGAATGATTCCTGGGCTCCTCCTTTGGTGCATCTGGAAAGAAGGGAATAAGCGCATATTCAAAGATCAAAGTACTCCGATAGAGATCATCTGGGGCAGCTTCTATTCGAATCTCAAAGAGACACTGGAAATCCGCACCTGGATGCAGGACGAATTTTCCACACTCGCTAATGAGAAGGCCATCTGGGAAAATTGGAACATTCAACTCCCACAGGGAAATCACAAGAAAGCCCCCCAGAGAGCAGCAATATCAAAAAGGACTCTTGGACCTCCCCCCCAAAGAACGCTTTCAAGCTCAACTTTGATGGAGCTTCAAAGGGAAACCTTGGAGAAGCAAGATTTGGCGGAATCTTCAGAAATCATGAAGGCCTACCCGTCCTTGTTTACTACGGAAATATAGGCTGGGATACCAACAACTCGGCTGAGTTGGAGGGTCTCTGGCAAGGTCTCCTCCTCTCATGGAAACATAACTTCCATCCCCAAGAGATCGAAGGTGATTCCTTAATCCTTATCAACATGGCCAAGTAGCTCCTAAATGGATCTCATGCGAGGAAAATTGCCAATAGTTGGAGACTCGAAGCAAGATTGGAGGCCATAGAATAAGCGCTTCTCAACAATAGGGCCATCATCTTCAATCATGTTAAGAGGGTACGGAACAAGGTCACTGACCTTCTGGCCAATGTAGGAGTGGAAAATAAGTAGACTCTAAGCACAGGAACTCTAGACATAATTCTGAACCATGATCAAGAACAGGAATGAAAACTTTTGGTCCAAAGGGATGCTACCCTCCTGGATGCGGGTGCTTAATATGGTCTTAATGTCGATGGGACGGGGGTGGGGTGAGAAAGGCTGCCACCTGCCAACCTTGTACAGCGAAGTTATGAACCAGGTGATAGATGATCATCGGTATGTGGGCATTGATGAGTTTAAAGGAATTATCGCAGGTGATCCTAAAGTATCATTCACCTCTTCACACTTTGATATGTTCAGACTCTCGACTCTCATGAATGCCAGAGTTATGGTGGACGAGTCTCGAGGCAGGGGAGGGGGTAATAATTGATCCGGATTTAAACAGGAACGCAACAAAATACAGAGATAACCATATACATAAATATGCAGCGGAAATAATACTTCATTTCATTAATGGAAAATACCAAAATATGCTTACAACCAGAAATGGAAATAAACCAGCTAGGGCGATGGTAGCTTATCTCTGAGAAGAGATGTGGTTGCTACATGCCTCTGAACTGTTCAAACTGTGTTACAATGAGGCTCTGAAGGCCTATTTATTGTTGAGAAACAATGGAAAACCCTTCACATTCCAAAACCTACCCCTAGAAGATGAAACGCCAAATTGTGGGCCCCGTTTTGGGTAAATTGGTACATCAATTTTCCGGGGTTGTAACTTTGGCATACGATCTTCGTTTGACGCGTATGATAGCTCGTTAGAAAGATCTATCCGAGAAATACCACTTTGGGAAGGGAAACATCGGTCCATGGACCCATGTTGCCCCCAAAGTTCTCAGAAAACGTCGTTTAGGGCCTCAAAACGGCTCCGGAATTTCAGGACCCGAAAAAACTGCTAAAAATAGTAAATTGTGCTACAATTACAGAAACTGAAAAACTGAAAGAGACAGTTGCGGGGGTCCAAATGGAATAGGTGGGTGGCCACCAACATCCACCTGGATCAAGAAAATATTTCATGAGACCAAGATTTGTCATCTCAAATTCTTTCATCATGGCTGCTTTAAATTCATCTAACTCAAAATCACCTGTAAAAATCATGTCATCAACATATAAGCAAACAATCAAAATATGTCCATGCTCATTTACCTTTGTGTACAAGGTAGGCTCAATGTTGCTTCTGCAAAATCCATTCTTAGTCACGTCGTTGTCGATTCTGCTATACCAAGCTCTAGGCACTTGCTTCAGTCGATAGAGTGTTTTCTTCAACCTGTAAACTCTATCTTGTTTACTTTCAACTTCATATCCTAGAGGCTGCTGCACATAAATTTCTTCTTCTAGAATTCCATTCAAGAAGACTGATTTCACATCCATCTGATATACTTTCCACTTGTTCTGAGTTGTTGTCGCTAGAACTGCTCTTACAATATCCAATTTGGCTACCGAAGCAAACGTTTCTCCAAAATCTATTCTTGGTTCCTGCAAGAATCATTTTTCTACAGGTCTTGCTTTAAATCTGTCAATTTCACATTTCTCATTCATCTTTGTCTTGTATACCCATTTTACACCAATGAGGTTTTTGTCATTTGGTAAATCAACCAAATCCCATGTATTATTCTTTTCAATAGTTTCAATTTCTTCATCCATGGCTTGCACCCAATTTTCATCTTTGATTGTTTCTTCAAACAAAGAAGGTTGGAATGACAACAATGCAAAATTTGAACTAATATCCAAATCATCATAATATCTTTCAAACTTCTCATTTTTCTCTTGTCATTACTTAACTCATCACTTGATTGATTGTTAGGAGAATTTTAGTATGTTGCTTGAAGATCCATGCTGCTCTGAAAATCTTGGTGTCCTTGTTGGTGTGTTTTTGTTTGGTGTCTTCACCTGTGATTCTTGCTACTCATTTTCTGCTACATCATCTTCTTCTTCCATCAATGGCACTTGTGCATCAATTGTTTTGTTTATACTACCATTCCATGACTCTTATTCTTTGAACACAATATCTTTGCTAATTATGGTCTTCTTGGTGACAGGGTTATACAATTTGTAAGATTTTGATTGCTCACTATAGCCAGTAAATATGCATTTTTCACTTTTATCATCAAATTTGCCTCTTCGCTATTTAGGCACATGTGCATAAGCTACACACCCAAATAGTCTGAGATGAGATACGTTGCAAGACATGCCTAACCATGCTTGTTCTAGTACTATGTTCGTCGCACTTTTTATAGGAGATCTGTTGATCACATAATTAGCACATGCAATTGATTCTACCCAATACTCATTAGACAAGTTTCTCCCTTTCAACGTGCATCTTTCCATGTTCATAATTGTCTTGTTCTTTCTCTCTGCTACATCATTCTGTTGCGATGTGTACCTGGTTGTATATTGTCTTCTGATTCCATTTTGTTTGCAGTAATCATGGAATGCCTTTGAATCATATTCTCCACCACGATCTGACCTCAATACCTTGATCTGTCAATCACTTTGGTTCTCTAATAAGGCTTTGAATTCTTTAAACCTTGCAAAAGTTTCAAACTTCTTCTTCAAGAAGTAAACCCAAGTCTTTCTACTATAGTCATCAATGAAAGCGAGGAAGAAACTACTTCCACCAATCGATTGTGTCCTTTTAGGTCCACACAAGTATGTTTGCACTAGCTCAAGAGGTTGCTTTGCTTGGTATGCAACTCCCATTGGAAAAATTGCACGGTGTTGTTTTCCCAAGGTGCAACACTCACAAGTACTAGCAAGTTCTTTGATGAGAGGTAATCCTCTGACCATCTGTTTCTGATGCAACAATCTTAAACCAAAAATGTGCAAGTGTCCAAATCGAAAGTCCCGTAACCAATAATCATTAGAACATGCAACTATAAAATAACTGACCTGATCACTGTAATTCATAATTAGAGGGAAGATTTTGTTCCTCATCATCTACACCTTTGCTATCAACTTCTTGTTTTGGGGTTTTTCATATATAACACATTCTTGTCCTTGAAAGATAACTCTGCATCCTTACTGTGTTAATTGACCAACACTTATCAAATTATGTTTGAGACTAGGAACATAATATACCCGAGATTGTCTTCGGCTCCCTCTTCTTGGTCAGAATGTTGACCACTCCTTTGCCATCTACATCTACAATCTTGTCAGTCCCCAGCTTTACCTTTGTTTTCACAAATTGATCCAAATTTGCAACCAAATTCTTGTTGTCTGTCATGTGGTTACTGCAACCATTATCCAATAGCTACACATTATCAGAAGGTTCATCCATGGTATGGTAAGCTAGGAACATGGAGATAGTACTCTCTATAGTGACATTAGCTCTCTGGTTCCTTTCATCAGCTATCTTCTTCTTGCAATCACTATCATAGTGACCAAATTTATTGCAATAATAACATCTCACCTTTGATTTGTCAAATCTTTGATTATTGTTGAAGTTTCTGCAGTTTCTTCCACTTCCATATTCATGCTCTTCTCGGCCATCTTGCTAACCACCATGTCTTTCGCTTCATCCTCTACCTCTCGATCTACTTCTGCCTCGACCTCTATCTCTTGAAATAGAAACTTGATTTTTGAAAACGGTCTCTAAAGTGGAATCCTTATTTCTGTCTATCCCTCCCCATGTGATAGAAGTGATCCCATCAACTCATCAACTGTTAATGATGCTAAATCATTGGCTTCTTCTATGGCTGCTACCACAACATCAAATTTGGTAGACAAAGATCTGAGGACCTTCTCAACCATTGTTTGATCTTTAATTTCCTCACCATAAACTTTTAACTAATTTACGATAGTCATGACATGATTCATAAAAGAATTGATGTCATTTGTCTCCTTTATCTGCATACTTTCATAATCTCTCCTAGTATTCTGCAACTTAACAATATTGACTTTGGCTATACCTTTATAGTTTGTCACCAAAGTATCACATGCTTTCTTTGTTGAAGACGTGATCATAATCTTATTAAACATTATAAGCTGCAACGCTTGTGCATTCTTTTTCTTCTCTTTCTTCCATCGTTCCCTTTCTGCATTAGTAAGAGCTCATTCTTCTGCTTCATTCTTACGTTCTGAAAACCCAAATTAGACATAATCTCAAACAACATGAACCTGCAACATGGTTGCCATCTTAATGGCCCACACATCATAATACTTCCTTGTAAACGGTGAACACTAAGGCTGGAAATTTAAGAAAATCATCTTTTTTTTCAAAATTTCTCTTCAAAAAACCCTAAATTTCTCTTTTTATAAATTTGCAAAACTCTTTTTTCAAGCAGAAAAAACCTTTAAAAAATCATGCATATTTTTTTATATATAAATTTTAAAAACATAACTATATAAAAGAACTCATTATATACATCACTATAAAACCTTAAAAAGCCCATGAAAAAAAAAACCTTTAAACTCCATCATCGTTTTTCAAACTTGAACAAGATCTGTCACTTTAACTAAACCTTTAATAATAAGCCATTTGAAAAAACTACCTACGTTTGAATTAATCAGACGGAATTCGTTCTCGGCAGGGTTAAAAATCTTGAAATAAATCATCCCCGGTCAACTCCACTTAGAAATCACAGCTACACACCAATTAAAATTCGACTGCCCACTCCCGATCAATAATAAATTGCGTAATTAACGAATTTGTACAGTAATAATGCGATTTTTTGGAGATAACTAAACCTTTAATAATAAGCCATTTGAAAAAACTACCTACGTTTGAATTAATCAGACGGAATTCGTTCTCGGCAGGGTTAAAAATCTTGAAATAAATCATCCCCGGTCAACTCCACTTAGAAATCACAGCTACACACCAATTAAAATTCGACTGCCCACTCCCGATCAATAATAAATTGAGTTTTAACGAATTTGTACAGTAATAATGTGATTTTTTGGAGATTCCGCTGATGGAATTCGGCGGAAGAAATGAGGTTAAATCTTGATTTTTAGCAGTTAAAATGGTTTTTTAACTGTATATTTGGATTCAGCACCCTGAAAAACCCTTGGGACCCCTTGATTGCGCAGAAACTAGCTATCAAACTTGAGATTCCAATAAATTGCTGCCGGATTTTGACCTGAAAAATCCGCCGGAAAAACTTTCAAAAAGTCTCATTATAGACAACTGTTTTTTTAAGTAATTAAGTGTGAAATTTGTGTGCTTTTTAATAGGTCGATAAATTTGTTGCGTAATTTAAAGCACCGTGGATCTTGTGATCTTTCTTGAGCTTTGATACCAATTTGTTAGAAAGGTAGACGAGCTTAAATACAAATTCACACACAAAACACATGAGTTGCGGCTCTTTTTTTAATCACACAAGACAAAACTTCATTATTACAATGAACTCCAAGAAGGGTATTTAACCTTTTCCAACTAACCACTTGACTAAAATAACTTGACATGCAACCACACACTATAAATTCGACTATGAATTAAGTGACTCTAATTTTAGCCGACTCCTCATACTCGTATGAGTAATTAGCTTATTTTAACATATTTTTGAATTTTTTAAGTAAAATAAAGAGTTTGGAATTTAAAACATGAATTTTTTTTAATTTAATAAAGAAAATTATAATTTCTATGTTGGTGAGATTATATTATGGTCATGTTTAAAAATAACACGTGAATAAAGAGGGGAATTGAAATAAAAACTTAACTTTAGGAATACCTTAACAGAACACCTAATCACCATCTATTTAAAACCCAATAAACCTTTTAAATCTAATAATTAAATTAAATAGATCATATTTATTTTATCTTTTCAAATTAAATAAAAATATACAAGATAAACCAATCACATATTTATCATAAAAAACATATTAATTTTATATATATAATTGATTTAAATAAAATAAAAAATAAATACTAAAATATAAATATAATAATATAAAAATAAGAGTAATAAGAAGCTTAAACACTTAGCTCAATATATTTAACCTAGATAGTCCTTAATAAAAATGGGTCAAATGGAATATAAAACTAATAATTGAACACAAATGTATATATTTATTTTTTAATTAGTGAAAGCAACCCCAAAAAAAGAATTTAAGTATATTTATATAGTGAGGAATTTTTAGTATTGATAATTAAATAAAAAATATATATTTTTCCAAATTAAATAATACTTATAACATAAATATATAAACCAGTCATTTTATATTTTTGAAATAAATAAATATATATATATATATATATCTATCTATCTTTATCTTTTTAACATTTCATAGGCTAAATAAACTTAAAAATAAGCTTTTATGAATCCATCTTCTTGGTTTAGGTTATATATGAACTTTAATTATTAAAAGTTAATGATGCATCCAAAACTTAAGGGGATGGTTTCCACGAGATATCAATATCTAGATATCACGCACAAACAATATCACAGTGATTATATACCTAAAGAAAGAACAAGTTTTAAAAGAAGATATTGGTCTATAGACTTAATGTCATTACCATATGCAAATTCATATAAGCCTACAAATCCAATAGGAAGAGCTAAAGCTTCCTTTGAGAGACCATATGTATCCACATTTAATTCCCAAATAATATGATAGAAGGAGATTTGCTCAAAGCAGTTTGCAACCTCTTGAATGTCACTGAGAAGGGAGTCAAATCCGATATTGGATACTTCAACCTTGTGATTCGCTCAGTTGATAATCATTTTTTAATGTCCCTTCCGCTGAAGTCTTACCAAACCTTTTTTCTAGCCAACTCCAACAAAAACCATAATGCTGCAAATTCAACCTTATTTTTTGACCCCCTCCTAGGAGCATATCTGCAATACATAAAATGCATGTGACTAAAATAAAGAACCAACTTAAGCCATTTATGAAGTAAATATATACATATATATCTTTCTAACATCTCATTGACTAGATAAACCCAAAAATAAGCTTTTATGAATCCATCTTCTTGGATTAGGTTATATATGAACTCTAATTATTAAAAGTCAAAGATGCATCCAAAACTTAAGGGGATGGTTTCCACGAGATATCAACATCTAGATATCGCGCACAAACAATATCACAGTGATTACATAGCTAAAGAAAGAACAATTGTTAAAAGAAGAGATTGGTCGCTATAGACTCAAACTCATTACCATATGCAAATTCATATAAGCCTACAAATCCAATGGGAAGAGCTAAAGCTTCCTTTGATAAACCATATGTGTCCACATTTAATTCCCAAAGAATATGATAGAAGGAGATTTGCTCAAAGGAGTTTGCAACCTCTTGAATGTCACTGAGAAGGGAGTCAACTCTGATATTGGATACTTCAGCCTTGCGATTGGCCCAGTTGATAATCATTTTTTATTGTCCCTTCCACTGAAGTCTTACCAAACCTCTTTTCTAGCCAACTTCAACAAAAACCATAATGTTGCAAATTCAACCTTTTATTTGCCCCCCTACTAGGAGCATATCTGCAATAGATAAAATGCATGTGACTAAAATAAAGAACCAACTTAAGCCACAAAGAGAGGGATGCCCCTAATAAGCACCATAAAAGTAGCCCCAAACAATGTCAAAGTCAACTTCTGGCATGATAGGGATCCTCTACTTATTTGTTTTGGAACAAACTTAAACTCAAAGGTCATCATTGTCACTTTTGTTGCACAAACCTCAAGGGGCATATAAGAGTACTAGAAAACACATAGATTTCTAGATATCCAGATATAAGCATTTTGTAAACAAGGGAGCTCGTGGAAGGACTTAACCTGTTTTTCCACCAACCATGCCCTAAAAACATTGCTCACAGTACTGCCATTCCACTTGAATTTTGGCTTGAATTATTTCCATAAAATATCATAAACCTCATTTACATATTTACATTTGAAAAAAAAGATGTGAGATTCCTTAGTGGTTTTGAATAGAGGGAAAATATATGACCCAATCGAACCTTGCTTGAGGAGAGAATTCCATGTGAGCAGTTTTCAACTAAGAACCAACCAAGAGGTGAGTTTGGCCTTTAATAGAGCACTAACGCCCCAAATTAATTTCCACCACCATTTCTTCTAAGCATCGAACCAATCCTCGATCTTTGCCTTTTAGCCAAGGTATTTGTGAAGCTGACTGAGAGAGGAATTTTAGACTAACAGAGCTGATTTGGGACATTATTACTTATGTATATATGACTAGTGACCAGTAATTCAACAAACCTTTCCCACTCTTCTACAAGATCACCAGCAAACCCCAAATCCTAAAAAATATCTTCCACCTATTTTGACCTTTAATTCTAGGGCCTTGTTGATTTGTAAATTGCCATAGATATTCCACTCGACGGTTCATCACAATAAATTGATAAAATTATACTTAAAAATATGAAATATACATTATGAGGGTTTATTTCTCTTTAGATTTCTGGATTCATAAATTATTATCTATTGTGTATGCATGCAAATTATAATCATGCATAAAGTAGTGAACAACAAAATAGAAACTCACAAACCATAATTAACACAAGATATAACCTGGGAAACCTTTTCGGGAGAAAACCCAGGTGGAAGGTGATGTTGTTATGCTCTCTTTCTCTAAATAAAAAATGGTTGTGAGTACAAAGAAGTAAGGCATGTGGCCCATGGGATACTACAGTGCACAAATCCTCTTTTTGTGTAAAATAAGAAAAAAAATGTGTTCCGCTAAAGGAGTAAATTTTTACCCCCAAAAAACGTCATTCTCAGAAGGTTTCGGAGCCCTTTTAGTCACATTTATAATTATTTCAATTTTAGTGTGCTCATCATGCATGGTGTTTTGGACATCAATGTAGCTTCAAGTTTCAATTCTATAGAGAATTCAATCTCACTTTTTGGTGGTAACCTTGGAATTTCTGAAAACATGTCTTCAAACCCCTGAAGTATTGGGTGGTCCCCCAAACTTGGTGCCTGATCCTCAGCAATCTCCTCCATGTGGGTTGCATAAATTTTTCACCCTTTTCTAAAATTATTTTTTAGTTTCATATTTGATATCTCCCTGACAGAAATCGGCCTTGGTATCGCTTACACTTGCCTTTGTTTCCCTTCGCCATCTAGGCAAGTAATGTTTTGTTGTAACAGTCTGGTATTGCATGATGCTTTTCTAGCCAATCTATGCTAATTATATAATCATATGATCTTAAGGATATTATGTTCAAATCTACATTTGTTTCTAGCCCACTCATATTAATGGGAAATTCTTTCACTAGTTCAGTTATTCTTATTTTAGCTCCAGTGGCTAACTGAACTAACCAAGTCCTACTATGATTGGTTTTTTTGAATTTAAACTTTTCAACCATCTTAGGATCAAGATAAATATGGCTAGATCAAGAATCAATTAAAATAGCAATGTATGATTATTTAACTTACCTTCCACTTTGACCATGTGTGCCTAGTGGCCAACATTTATGTTGTCCAAAGTTGCATAGATCAAGGGCATGCTTATGCCCACTTCCTCTATTGTACCATCTCTTTGGATATGATGTAAATCATTCATTTTTCCTTCTTTTTGTGGGAAATGCATGTATTGATTCTCTCCTCCACAACCCCAAAAACTAATGGATTGAAATTTTGGTCCCTTCTTCAAGATATCAACCCCCATTGGTTCTGTTAGAGTCGGTCTTTTCATCCCTCCATCAGCGATCAAAATCTCTTTTGTTACATTTCATTTTTAGGTGTCTCGCTCGCTTCACTCAGTTGCATTCCGCTAGGGGCATGCCATAATCTGATGGAAGGGTATTATTGTTCATTACCTCTCATGCCTTACACTATTGGCTCAAGTCTGTTCATCAAAATCAAATTTTTGAGTCACTTACAGCCTTGTTTTAGTCTTTTGATTAGCAAGAGTCATTTCAGTCACTAGGTCTAGGGTTTCACAAGTTGTGTCTTCAAGATGTCCAATAAAGCCAGCAAGCCAAAGGGAGCTTCTTAATAAGTTCTCATTTCAAATATTTTCATCGTCATATGGATGGATTATGACTTTTCTTCAAAACTTTGTTTTGAAGAGAAGTCGACATTTCGTTTTTGTAATAATTTTCAAAAAATTTCAGTTCTTGAATTCTTCAGGCGTAGCCCTGGTCTCCTTTTCCAAATTCCATGACAGTTATCCCTACAAAAAATTGCCAAGAAATTCATCATTCAAACCAAAAATCAAGGGGGAAACAAAAAAGACAGAGTTGTATTAATTGTGAAAAAGTGTCAATTTCAAAACATTACAAAAATGGGTTTTGAAGAACCAAAAATCAATTCAATTTCTTTATAAATATTTTTCCATGAGGATCAATGTTATTTGCAAGCCAAGATCAAAGACAAACCATTCAAAGTAAATTGGTTGAGTTAGTGCGCAATTTGGGTGAAGTTGGAGGAAGCTTGGCCGGCACGGCACATAGAGCAGGTGGCGCCGCGCATACAGTCCAAGTCCCGAATTTGCTTGAAATTTCTCAAAATTGCCCATAACTTGCGTGGATTTGTCAAGTAGGGTTGTTTTCTTGATGTTTCATCCACTTTTGTGATTAGATATGGCAGTTTATCGATGATGACAATTGAAACAAAATCTTAAACCCTACCTCTAAAGTGCCTCAAAGGAAAATTGTTGTGGGTTTCGCATTCATTGTTTTGCTACCAAAGTTTCTCCTCCATTCCATTTTTCCTTTCTTTCCATCATTCCCTTCTCCCTTATTCCATTCCTCCCTGATTTCAATCTTCCCTATCGCCAAAAAATTACTAAACCCCTATCCCTAATTCCCTTCTACACATTTCCAAAAACCCCAAACCCTACCCTATACATCAACTCCCTCCAAACCCTCCTACATTTTCCTAATACCTATAGTCCCAATAGTCCCTAATTCCTTACTATTTTCCCCCTTCCTAATAGTCCCTTGTTGCATCTTTTTTCCCTTTGGTGGCAGAATTCAACCACATCACAAACAAAGCAATCCATAGCATTATTGCCCTCGGATATTGGCCGAAGCCTCTTTAACCCAGCATGATACTTGATGGAGAAGCTCCAGCCCAAATTTCAAGAAATTTGGGGCATTTTTGGTATTTTGACAAATTTTGGCACTAAAAAACAGAGTTTTTCTCCCTATGCGCCGCGCCACGTGGCGCGCGCTTTTTCTAGGGAGCTCCAAATGGAAAAAACTTTATATTTTTGGATTTGGCATGAAACATCATGATTGTTGGTGCATGGCCAAGAAGTTTGGACAAGTTTTGAGTCCACAAGAGATCAAAAACACTCAAAAAATACCTCACTACCCCTATTTTGACACACATGAAGCAGTCTTGGGAGATTGAAGTTTTGGAGGAGCAAATGGACACCAAATTGAAAATTTCCACTTGGGTTGGAAAGTAGACAGGCAGGGATTTCCAACAAGCTATCTTGGGCTCAATTTGGACTTCGGAAAGTGCCTCAAATTCAGCCTCAAAGTGGCGCAATGCATAGAGGATTTGGTGCGGCGCACAGAGGATTTTTGCCCAATTTTTCACCTTCCAGCTCAGAAATTCGGCCAATTTGACTAGTTTTGCTTTGTGATGTAATTATTAACCTATCTTGATATAATTGAAGGATAATGATGTAATATTGGCACATTTTTACTTTTTCTAGAGGATTCATTCACCAAAAAGTGAAAATTAAATGAATGAATTAGTTTCCTAGCATATGAGGCAAGTTGTTTGATTGCCTAGATTTCAGTTCCTTGTTTAGAATTGGTTCAAACAGCACCTAGATTGATGAGCTCGACCCCTAGAGGCAAGGGAATGGGTTTGTCTTGTCTATATTATGTAATTTCTAAGTCATTTTCATGGTTGGACACTTGGTATTGCTTGGCACATCATTGTACATTTTTATCTCTGCATATTTGGCAAAGGAAAGACCAGGGTTTTGCAGCACTTGTTTGGGATCCATGTGGCTCTGTGTTTTGATGGTGTTTTTCTCTATGTCATTGTAAGTTCACTGATGTTTATGTGTATCATTTTCCCTTCTCTTTTCTTCTGAAATTAAACAAATGAGTGATTAAGGTAGAATCCGTTGGAATGTTATGCTCAGCCTTGAAGTTTTGTTTAATTTTACATGTTTTCATCTGTTTGAGGAGGACTCTTGAGACTCTCTTACCCTCCTTAGCTCCTTACCAGTCTGATCCATCCATTCATTCAAATCTAAAGCATCAAAATGATTTCCTTCCTTGCCCCAATCAGAACTCTGCAAAAACTAGGCCTCATCCCCGGATGCAAATTTGCTTTTCCCTTTTTCCAACACAAAACCCCCAAAAAACTCAAATTAAATCCTTGCACTTCATACCTAGCCTAATATTAGTTGTTAAATCAGTCATCTCAAGCCCCATCGATTATATTTTGCTAAGATTGACCCGGAGAGAGCCCTCTCCTGTCCTCGTAGGGCTAGCTACGAGGCTGAGTGTGGTTTGATGTGGACCTAGAAGCTTACCTTTTCAGCCTGACGTAAATCTAGGCTCTAATAGGTTCACTATGGGTTGGTTGAGTTTGTTGATTTTTTTCATAAATTGTCTTGAAGGTTGAAGGTTTGAACCCCTTCTTTCTTTGCTCCACTTTGCTTAATTTCTTGTCATCCCTGTCCCTTTGAAAATTGGCTTATTTTTTCCATGTTTATATATGTATTTTTCCTACCTCGTAGCTTCATCCAAGGTATTCGTATAATCAAATTTAATTTGATCACCATATAATGGTGGCATTCCACTCACAATTTTTTGTATATTCAGTTTTTCATCTCTAATAAAGTCAACATACCTCGATAATTCAGTGAACTCTTAGTCATATTCCTCCATTGTCATATTTCCTAATTTGAGTTGGAAATTTTCTTGCATTTTTCGCTCATATTAATTTCAAACAAGTATTTCATTTGAAAGTACTTTTAAACTCTTTCCATGAAATCTTATTTTCATCTAATTATTTCACTTCCTTAAGGTGTTCCCACTGGAAATTTTCTTTCCCCTTCAAGTGGTAGATAGAAATTTGTGCCTTTAAATTGGCGGAATAATCGTGTAGCTAAATTGATGCCTCGAAATCGCTGCAACAACATCGGGGAAAACCACCCGGTCCGGACCTTAAAGGCAACTCATTTTCCGTTTGGTGTAGTGGCTCCGACTGGAAATAATGGGACCAGTTTCCCAAAGATGAATAAAAGGGGATGGATGGGTGGTTCTCTAATATAATGATAATGGATGAATGATTTAATCTAAAAAGTAAAAATATGAATAACTATCCTATCCCAGGAAATTTCTGCTTTTAGTGTAACGTTTGATAATCTTTATCCATAAACAGGCATATAGATGACTCTATTTGTAAACAAAGACATTTATTCATATGATAATTACTTTGTTCAAGTAGTTGAACAAAGTAATCATTAAAACATTATTACACTATCTTTTATATATCACTAATACATATATGACTAAAACAATAACACTCCTTAAACATTCAATAGTGAAAAATATAAGGATTGTTGTTAAAAAACACATACATATATCCAATGATAGCAAGATTAAACAAATGATGATTCACATGAAAGAATGAAACAAGATCATAGATAATAGTACCATATGTTATTCGAATCACTCCTGATATCAATCGCATTCAAATTCATTTTTCCAACTTAGAAACACTTTCACATCAAGGCAATAGTGCACATCCCATCAAATATTTCTTCGTTAGAATTCGGAATACTGGACCAGTCTTTATAAAAAAAATATACCAGAAGCACAATATTGCAACTTCCAAATTTGAGTTTTATACAAAAACTTAGGACCCTTTCTAAATGCATGAAAGGGTCTATAAATACTAATTAAGCTAACTAACTACAAAAATAAAATGTTATTAATTGGTACAACTAAATCATGAGTATCTTCTCAACAATAGGTTTGTTTGCAGTCGGCAGCATGATTCATTGTTTCGGATGATCTCCTTTTGATTTGAGCTGGCAGATTGCAAGCATCGGTTCCAATTCTGGGGGACGAGTGAGACGAGAATGTAGTTGAGCTGAGTATGTGGCATCATGGATTTCGGGAATGATACAACCGATCGCATCGGTTAAAAATTTGAGGGCGGCCCTATGACTGTATGGTTTTACTAAAAAAAACTAATAGGTATCC
The DNA here is from genome assembly GCA_000404065.3 of Pinus taeda. Classification (NCBI taxonomy): domain Eukaryota; kingdom Viridiplantae; phylum Streptophyta; class Pinopsida; order Pinales; family Pinaceae; genus Pinus; species Pinus taeda. The sequence continues at coordinate 35,938 of APFE030921958.1, forward strand.
CAAGTTAAACTTTGGATGCCGGCAATTAATCTTCCAATCTTCTCCAATTCTTGATTGCATGCTTGCTCCAATGTTTTGGCTGACAGCAATTTACCTGGAGTGCATTGCGAAATCATGTTAGAAAGATAAAGAGTGTTATTGATTAGCTCAATTAAATTACTTGTAGATAATCTGCATCTGGAAATTTCTCTCTCTGCTTTCATCAGCTGTGACTTCCATTCTAAGAAAAGGATCTCCTTGTGTGACTCTAGAATTTTGGGTAGATTTGAGGCCTGCCCTTCATTGGTGTCTTGCCAAGCAAGAAAGTTTGTTAAAGTCTCATCGGCCTGTTCCAAATCCTGCCTAGCATCGACTCATTTGTCAATTATTGATGCCGTTATATCACAAAGGGGCTCAACCAAAGAAATGTTATGACATAACAGTCTTAACTGTGTAACCAATGCTTTGTTGATTTGTAGAGCTTCGGACCTAAAATCTGTTGGTTGCGGAAGATTCTTGAACTTCTCTACTTAATGTGACAGCTAAGCAATTTGCTCATCTTTCGTTTTCATCATTAGCTCATTCATTGTCTTTAACCTGGCCAATGCTTCGGATAATTCTTTTTGCTTTTGTATTGCACTTGAGTCTATCCTCTGTTTCTCCTCAAACAATTGATTGTTCATTTGCTGCTGTGTTGGTAGTTGTTGTTCCAACTTTTCAATTTTCTATTGTGCTTCGGACACCTTTGATTACAACAAAACAATTGCTTGGTTCTTTTCTTTAAGTAGATTACTTACTTTCGATGCCTTATCCATAGTGGCTGCCGAATAAGCTCCGGCATACTGAGAAATTTTTGTTAGGTCATCGGAAGGGTTAAACTCTTCTTTCCACACTACATTACCTGTCTCTGTTTGTGCTGGAAATAGGGAAGATTGATCAAGTCTTTTCCTTTTCCTCTGTCTTTTCACTACAGCCCTGTGTTTGGGACTGTAAAAGACATCTAATGGAGGTATGTCTTCTATCTGCAAAATAATTTGATCGAAGGGATCTTTTGGAATCATTTCTAAATCTGTGCTAGTGGGTAGGCTGCTGGTTCCTTCATTCGCAACTGTGGTTGACGTTGTATCTTGTCCATCTATTACTTTGGGTGTGCTGACACCTTGTGGACCTTCCAGATTGCTTATAATAGAGTCAAATTGTTTCCATTCTTGGAGGAGTTTAGGATCAATCTAAGTATCCACATTGATATTTTCACTGCCCTTGTCCTGTTCTTTTTTCTGCTCTTTCTCCTGCTCTTTCTCCTGCTCTAGTTCTTTTGTTCTTTCGAGAATCTTTCCTACAGCAGGAGGTTTGTCAATAATTTTCTGTTCAGGCTCATTTGATTATGTTGTCGGGGTAGTAGCTAATAAGTCCAGAGGTAGAGTTTGTAACCTCTGTTCTCTGAGCCTATTAAATTCTACGAGCCTTTCATCATTATATCTCATTTTGGCCAGCGTTTTTACCTGGAATAATGATTTTGCCGAAGAAAACAAGTCATCAAAGTCATCATTCTCATGATCAAACCTTGTAAGTTTGGCTTGTTCAAGCACAGTATAGGCAAATTTCCTTGGATCGAATTGCCTATTAGGAATGGTTGCAAGATTGAGCATGTTTATTTTCTCTGCTTCCTTCTCCGCATGCTTGTAGTCGTGCAAAGTATAAACACCGCATCTCAAAGGAAAAGTAGGCCAAGCCTGCTTTTTAGAAGTCCTAAGAGTCTTGGATGTTCCTGCTGTTGTTATTTGGTAGGCCAATTCTCGGGCTAACAGCTTGTCAGGTATATACAGAGGAAGGACATGAGGTCTTGCAAGGCTACCAAAAACCATTATGTATGTGAACTTGTCTTCCCCGAACCAATTTCCTACAGCGGTTAGGTCAACCTCTGCTTCCGAAGAAATATTTGGGGCAGGATTATAAAAAATGGCATAATAAATAGGTAACATAAAACCATTACAGATTTGGTACAAGTGGTCCTTATAGTGCGCCTTCCATAACTTTTGGTGATAAATGTGAATTGGCATGGGGTCTTGTGAAGTCCATCTCCACCCCAGTACAGGAAATTCAGAATTGAAACAAAGAGTATCTAAAATATAAGCACTATAATAAAATGAAGGAATAGACCTATCGGTCACGCGAGTTTTTGCTGTAAACTCAAGAATTGCAGTGGCTAATTTATCTAACAATATGTTTGCCCAATCCATTACTTCACTGTTAACTGTCGCTTCCATTAAAGGAACCATTTCAATAGTGAATTTGGAGAATCATGCAATCCCCAAATTCTACACACCATTGCCCCGGCATAACAGTAAGGAGAACATAATGAATCTACAAAGTACTTACCTGAAGATTCATGTTTATGCCTTGCGGGGTTCTGTCTCCACTCCCGAATTGGGGCCGATTTAGTCTCATTCTCACTTGCGAACTTCTCAAGAAAGGCTTTATTGCATTTCTTTTGAGGTTCGGGCAAGTGATACATTTTCCTTAAGTCATCAAGCTGAAATGAGCTGAAGACCCTTCCGTCAACTGTGAAAAATGTTTTGTTTAAAACTAGGATCTCCTCTACTGCCCATCGCACTACATCAGTGTATGGAAGAAATTTTTCATGTGCTGCTATTCGGTACAGATATGAATCAGCTAAATCTTTCAAGGAAGCCTCTAATTTTCTTGTTGAATCTGCGGTAGCTTGTACTGGTACTGTCTCAGGATCCTCTTCTTCAATTAAATTATATATGCTTTGCCAACTTGTGTTTCCAAGGCCAAGACATGTAGTGTCTGAAATCAATCCCTTTTTGCTTGGTCCTGGATCAGTGGTGGATTGCACTGTTACTACAGGAGCTGCTGCTACCGCGGATCTCTTGGATTTCTTTCCCATTTGGTTTGAACTTGTTGTTTCGGCGGAGCTCTGCGCAAGGAATAAAATGAACGTGATACAGAGAATACGTAATGTGAGCCAATATGAAATAATTATATCAATTAGCGAATAATGAAAGATCATAGTGATATTGCCGCAGATACAGTCTCAGAGAAGATCTCGGCATAACTGCTTCATTAATAGGCCGCTTAACCTATCAATCATGGTAAAAGGAGTTTTAAATACTCATCATATCGTTTATATGCCGAATGATTCATTCAAGTGTGGCTTTGAGTTTTTTGGCGGATAATCAAAAGTAAATCGCTATCGGGAATGAGAAGGCTTTTAATAATAATCCAAAATAATGCATGCAAGCCTTTTAAATATATTTTGAAACTCACGCCTTAATGTATCGCAATCAGGGATGGGCTCGGGTCATGTTACTTATGTTATTGCGAAATCGCTGATCACCGATGGCGATATACCTTATCGCATCGGGAGATTTAAAGGTGTCTTAAACATGCGCTGCGTTATATCCCTCGATTGCCGATAGCGATATCGTATCGGAGAAATAGGGGAGGGCCTTTCGTTATATTTGTTGCTCGCCTTTCCCGATAACCGATAGTTGTTCACTTTTCGGATCGAAGTAAGTCAATGGGTCTTTGTATTATGTTTTCTTTGTTGCTGCGATATGCGATCTTGTGATCGCTTTATCGCAATAATAAAGAATTTTATATTTATTCATAAGACCGATTTCATTATAGTTCAAAAGGTTTATAATATAACGTTTCCGTTGGAACTTTTGATGAAGGATTTTCTAATGATGAGTTGATACCAATTTATTCACACATCTATGTTTAAAATGGACCCATTTCATATTATAGTTAGAAAGAAATATTTTATGAAATGGGGGGTTGTTGTACAGCACAACAATTGGCGATTCACTGGGAGAAATAGTTATCTCTGAAAAATGTTGAAATACTTAAACTTTCTTTATATAGAAATCGTATCTAAGAGGAGAATTCTAATATAACTAGGTATATATAAATTCTGAATATAATAATAGCTATTTCTGCTATTTTCTTCTCTTGTTAAATTAAATACATTCTAAGTTTTAAAACTAGCCTTAATTGGTTGATAATGATAAAACAAAGAACTTTTCCAACTTAGCTTTATAATGACTCCTTTGTCATAGGTAGAGCCTCTGCTGCCAGCAAACGTCTATAGTCTCGACAGGGATACATTTTAACCATTTAATCATCCATTATCCCATCCTTTCAGAGTATAATTAAAAGAATGAATCCAAAAATATGCCTTCATATTTTGTATCACTTTTATTTTTTCTTATTTTGCAAGATAAAAAGCCATTGTCCTGGTTTGGTGGCCAGCTATTTGACAATGCCATTCACTGGTCGTAATTTAACTGAACAAGCTAGCTCGGGATGAGACCCCTTGTCTTATAGTTGTAATTCATTACCCTGTTTTGGTATGCAGTATTGGTAATGTCAGTTGAACTATTCCCCAATGATCATGGTAAGCAGGCTTGTAATAAGACCCCTTATCTTTTATATCAAATATATTTTAGAATTACACTCTGAGTAATCATAAACTTTGATGAATGGGATGAACAATTTTCTCCTTAAGAGAGCATGGATGACAGGGAAAGAGTTGAAGATGCTAAGATTGAATCAGTTTCTGTTTTTGTATTGATAACCATTTTTTGGCCATTTGAAAACACCAAAATGATTTACAGTACTTCTAAATCTTGAGAAGATTTCACAAAAATAAAATGGGGTTTGAGAATCTAAATATGCCTAATTTCCTAGAAATTTTCCTTTTGTTTAAGGTTTCCATTTTTAAAAGTAAATATCAAAACTATTTCTTTGAGAAACTTTTTCAATATAGCAAAGGCTAATGGAAGACATCTTACAACTTTATTTTCCAATAATCCTAAAAACTATGAACACAAGTTTTGCTGAAAATTGAATATTTACAAAGGGAGAAGGGGTTACCTCCTCAATTGAAGAATTTTTTCAAGATAAGGCCATTAACATGAAGAGAAGCTCTCTTACCTGATAGATCTTGCAATATGAAAGTGGAAGGAGCTATCTTCTCGTTGATTTGAAATGGTCCAAGCCACATTTTCTGGAACTTAGTGTGTTTTCCTTTATCCTCATGGGCTTTGTCCCATTTCAGAACTAGATCACCAACTTGTAATTTCTTTGAACTGGATGAAGTTGAATCAAAAGATGACTTGATAATTTGTTAATTTTTTGCATGTATAATTCTAGCTTTTTCCCTTTCTTCTTCTAATTTTAAAATTTGATCATGTCTTAGTTGAATAGAAGATGAGGGACTTTCTTCAATAAACTGCACTAAAGCTAGAGATGGAAGTAATAAATTGGTTGGTATGATAGCTTCCTTCCCATATACTAGATTAAATGGAGAAGTACCTATGGAAGCCTTATGTGTTATTCTGTCAGCCCATAGTGCAAATATCAAAGATTTATGCCAGTTTTTATGATTCTGCTCAATAGTTCGCTTAATGATTTTGATAATATTTTTATTGGTAGATTCTGCTAAACCATTACCTTGGGGATAGTAATTCGCAGAATATTTCAATTTAAACCCTCTTTTGATAGCTAACTCAAACATAGAACTTCCAGAGAAATAAGATGCATTATCAAAAACAAGAGCGTTTGGGACACCAAACCTGGTAATAATAAATTGATCTATGAACTCTATAATTGCCTCGGAGTTTGTTGTCTTCAGAGGAATTGCTTCAACCCACTTAGTAAAGTAATCAGTGGCAATAAGGATATACTTATGTTGTTTGGATGATTGTGGAGTGATTTCCCCAATGATATCCAATCCCCATTGCTCGAAAGGTTGTTCAATGTTCACTGATTGCAAAGGGCAAGCTGGTTTTCTTTGTCTTCCACTGGAGATTTGACAACTTCAGCATTTCCTTACGTATTCGTGAGTGTCTCTGAACAGGGTGGGCCAATAATATCCAGCATGAATGATTTTGTGGGCTATTGTATCAGCTCCAAAATGTCCTCCTACTGGTTCGTCATGTAGCTCCTGCAAAAAATTTTGTGTTTCAGGTTTTTCTAGGCATCTTAATAGAATTGAATCATAATTTCGCCTAAACAGTACATCATCTACAATTATGAAGTTTTTTTCTTTCAATCTAATGGCACGTTTGTTTTTATAGGATAGTTAGAAGGTGCGTATCCATTTTTTAAATAGAACATCAGATCTGCATATTGTGATTCAGGATCTGTGATACTTATCTGATTGATTTCTTCAGTATCTTTTGTACCTTCTGATTCTTAAATATTGGATGCCCCCGCTAACAACCTGCAAAAACCTTGGCCTTTGACAATCTTTGCTGGCTTGATTTCTAAGTCATATTCTTGTAATGTTGTGACCCAATTTGTCCTTTTTTCTCCTAATTCCCTTTGAATTAGTAATTGTCTTACTGCTGAAAAAGGAACTATAACTTTTGTGTGAGCTTTTAAGAGAAAGGGTCTGTAGTGTTTGACGGCTTTATATTCCATAGGAGCATAGGATTGATGTGTTCATAGGATCTTTAAAGGATAATATCCAACATGATGTTCGCCTTTGGGAACCTGATTCATTAGAGAAGGCAATCCAATTAGCAAGAAAAATGGAAAGCAAAATTATGGCAACCAGGAATCATACCACTCAAAACTATAAAGACGGAAGTGTTGTTTCCCCTAGTCTTCCACAACCTATAAGGTTGACACCACAACAATTGGAAGAAAAAAGAGCAAAAGGGCTTTGTTATAGTTGTGATAGCAAATACAATAAGGGTAATAGGTGTGCTGAGAAGAAATTATTCTACGTAGATTGTGAACAGGAAGAAGAAAATAAGCAAGAAAGGTTAAAAGAAGAGGATATACTCCAGGAAAAAAGCCTAGATTAAGAACAAATAAATCCGACCATATCTTGTAATGCATTGTCGGGAATTACCACTCCTCAAACCATCAAGATAGAAGGACAAATCAAGAAGAAAAAGGTAATAGTTTTGATTGATTTAGGAAGCACCAACAATTTTATTCATTGTAAGGTAGCAAAAGAATTGAATTGCTTCCTATATCCAACACGAGAGTGTCAAGTGATGATTGCAAATGGAGGAACAATAAATTGCTCTGGAAAGTGCCATAATATCAAGCTATCCATGGGAGAATATGTTTTGACTAGCCCAATGCTTTCCATTCCAATGGGAGGTGCTGATGTTGTACTAGGAGTCCAATGGCTACAATCCTTGGGTACAATAGCTTTTAATTTTCAAGAACTTTTCATGAAATTTTCTATGGAAGGAAAGGAAGTTGTATATTAAGGGGTATTGCAGGGAAACCGGGAAAGATAATCAGCTCTAATGGTATGACAAAGCTTCTAAAAAAGGAACGAAAAGGTGTAATTGCACAACTATGTTCGCTAGATGTTTCCACATTGGAATCATCTATTTCTCCAGATCTCCAAATAGCCTTGGACAATCATTCCAAGGTATTTGAGACTCCCAAAGGTCTCCCACCTATTCGTGATCATGATCATGCTATTCATCTGATTCCAGGAAGTGTTCCTCCAAACATCAGGCCGTACAGATATTCCTATGCCCAAAAGAGTGAAATTGAATGTATCGTTGCAGAAATGCTAGAGGCTGGTATAATTAAACCAAGTCAAAGTTCTTTCTCTACTCCAGTAGCATTGGTGCACAATAAGGATGTATCATGGTGCATGTGTCTGGATTATAGGGATCTCAACAAGCTCACTATTAAAGATAAGTTTCCCATTCCTGTCATTGATGAATTACTGGATGAATTGCATCGATCAATTTACTTCACCAAGTCGGATCTTCGTTCAGGATATCATCAAATCAGAATGAAGACTGAAGACATTTTGAAAACAACATTTAGAACTCATGAGGGTCATTATGAATTTTTGGTCATGCCTTTTGGTCTTACCGATGCACCTTGAACATTTCAAGGTTTGATGAATTCCATTTTCAAACTATTCCTTAGAAAATTTGTGTTAGTATTTTTTGAATGATATACTAATCTACAACAAGTCTTGGAAGGATCATGTTGAACATGTTGACAGGGTGCTACAACTATTGGAGAGAAACAATTATATGCAAAAAGATCCAAATGTTTCTTTGGAGTACAAGAGGTGGAATATCTGGGTCATATTGTATCTCATGAAGGAGTTAAGGTAGACCCTAGCAAAATAAAAGTCATTAAGGAATGGAAAAT
>APFE030921970.1:10581-20808 GCA_000404065.3 Pinus taeda
GCCTGGATTTCATTGGAGAAATCAATCCCTCATCTTCAGGCCAGCATAGATGGATTCTGACAGCAACAGACTACTTCAAAAAGTGGATTGAAGCAATCCCATGCAGACAAGCAAATGATTCCACCATCATACAGTTCCTTGAGACCAATATCCTTGCTAAATTTGGATGCCCTGACAAAATAATAACAGACAATGTTGCTGCTTTCAGATCTAAAAGGATGGTCAGCTTCTGTCACAAATTCCACATTACTTTGGGCCATTCTACTGCATATTATCCCCAAGGAAATGGCCTGGCAGAATAATCAAACAAAAGCTTGGTAAATATGATAAAGAAGGTGTTGGAGGAGAACAAGAAGAATTGGCATAAGAAACTTGTCAATGCCTTATGGGCAGATAGATTAACAACTTAAAGATCAATTGGGGTCAGCCCATATGAGTTAGTCTATGGATTAGAAGCCAAGTTCCCCTCATCACTAGGGATACCTGTTATGAAGCTTCTTCAAGAGAGCCAAGCTAAACCAAATGATATGCAGAGAAGAATAAATAAAATCATATGTTTGCAGCAAATAAGAGATCAAGTTTTCAACAGAGTTCAAGTCTTACAAGAAAAGTTGAAGAAGGCCTTTGACCGAAGGACCAAAGCAGAAGATTTCAACGTCGGTGACAAAGTCCTCAAGTGGGATTCCAGAAGAGAAGATAAGGGAAAACATGGAAAATTTGATTCCCTTTGGAGAGGACCATTTGCTGTCCAAGCAGTACAAGGAAACAATACTTATTTCCTTAAAAGCCTCAATGAAACTGATTTGGATGAAGGTCCTGTGAATGGCAGGATGCTGAAGCACTATTTTGAATATCACCCATAAGTACAACCTGAGTTTCCCCTTGTACATATTCAGATGTATATATTGTTTTCCAAACATGTAAAAATATAATTTCTTACAGTTTTCTGGTAGCTGCCAGTAGTAGGTGAATAAAATCAAAGGTCCACCAAGAAGAGAAACACAATTTTGGCATTTCAAAGAAGCAAACTTCAAAAATTGATAAAAACAGTCAAGAGCCAAGGCAATCTGACCTGCTATTCTTGGTCTTTCAAATAAAAAACCATCCCCATGTGGAGCCACTGTTTCATACCTATATCAATAGGTTTCATATTTCATGATTGGTTATAAAAGGTCCAAATATGCTCTGCTTTGATGATGCAAAGATCCCATATTTCTATAAAGAGACAAGGTGTGTCTACATCTTGATAAGGACTCAATTTTGATGGATGGTCCTGTTAGCTCTGCTACAAAATCCAACATTTGAGGATCAAGTGCAGTCCTGATCAGGTTGTTTGCGCGCGGAAGGATGCCCAAAAATGGATACAAAAGTGCTCCAAAAGCCTTATCAGTCCTCTCATAGCCTTCACCGATTGAAAAAATTGCAGGAGGAAAGCCTTTTGGAGGGCAGAAATACACTATCGGGAGGCACAAATACCCTAAAATTATGGAAAATCTAAAATCACAGGCTTGACGGTCCGAGATCATATCAGCCGTTGGATCTGGCCGATCAGCGGTCCAGATCATGTCGGCATTTCACAGTCGGAGCAGGCGGGCAGTGGTAGTGACAAAGGAAACCTCACCGATGAGCGATCGTCGATATCGCATCGGCGGGTTACAATGGAGGGCCTTTATGTTTCACGATATGCGATTGCCGACATCTGATCGCCGATATCGCATCGGCATATCGCATCGGTGTTTACAAAAGGGGCAGTGCCGTATACATGGTTAGGTGCGATGCGATAAGCCGATGCGATAGTGCTATCAAATACTTCTCATAAAGTTTCGGATCCGCGGTGTTATCGCTATCGGTGCTTTTAAATGGGGCAGAGCTTTGTACAAGGCATGTATGCGACCCGATGGGTCGGACCCGATATTATCATAAGTAATTCTTTATAAAATTTCAAGTCTGCGCCAAGGCCTTTTTCAATCGTTTTGGGCGCATTTTCGTTATATAATGAAATATGGGGAAATATGAAGGAAGCCTTGGGGGGTGCCGATAGCGATCAAGCCCAAACCCGATGGGGTCCGGGAAGCAAAATATATATGTTTTCAAGTCCGCCAAAGGCAAAATTCCAGTGTTTTGCAGCATTTTTCAATGTATTTTTAGACAGAGGATTGGCCGGCTATCATGAGCGATTGTGACCCGAAAAGCGACCCGATAGAGGCATAATGCATGCATTGACTGTCAATATTTGAATTATGGCAAAGCGGATGGTGTTTCTCAGTGGCGCAATGATCATAAAGACAGGCATGCAGCAGTACAGCGCAGTAGGTGGTTGCCTTCAAATAGCCGTATGGCCGAGCAGAAAAGAAGGCATGTCCCAAACAGGTCAACATTTATCAGACATAATGGAGCCATTTCAATGTTCAACGACTGCATTCAATCAACAGTATGGCCGAGAAGGAAGCAGGGCACCACAGATCCACTCAAAGCATTCAATGGCTATGGGCTTCACCCATATCTCACTCCACCGACCCAAAAAGGACCGCAGAGCACCAGAGAGGGACAAAGCTATTCAAAACACAGACAGATTTGTATCAGAGAGCCATTCCTAAATGTAAATATGGTTGGTGGTCATTTATGGACCTCTCCACGCATTGTTTAACAGAGATGTTTTGTATTGTAATACTATATATACTCAGAACTCAGATGTAATAGGATGATGAGTGTTTGATGAAGAGAACCCTGTTGTAAGGTTCAACTTCTGGAGACTGTAACTACTTTGTAACCTGCAGCGTCTGGTCTTCATTTCCAGCTAATACAAGCTTCTTTTGTTGTTTATTGCTCACTTTCCACTTCTCTTTCTTGTTCTAGGTTGTGCCTGTTTGCATTTGTTCTATTGCTGTGAATGTTCAGCGTTAGAGGGGCTGTCATCCCACCTCTGTGTTAGAATCTAGCATGTATTATAGAACATGTGGGTGGGTTTCTATTGTTTAATGCATAGAGAGCTGTCATCTTGTCTGTGTGTTAAAAACTATATTTACAGACCTCTTAACTGGTTGCAGCCGGCCATCACAGGGTCCTGTGCATCTGCTGGTGTGGTCAGTGTTCTCCATTATCACCTTATCTTCAAGCTGTGAGTAATAGGTGGTTAAAAGCCTTGTAGTCTGGGGTCAATCATAGTAGAAGTGGTTATCTGGATTGAATATGCAGCATTTGTTCCATTCATCCACCATTTATCCAACAATATTTGGTTAAATTTTTAATGTTCCCGAGCATCACTGATATACAACCTAGGTGAGTTTCTTGGGGTGATAACATTAATTGGCGCCGTTGCCGGGGAGAGGAGAATCGAAGCTCAGCTTCCCTAGGAGAACAACATAGTTTCAAGCTTTGATGACAGACAAGGTTTGAACACAGAATTTGGTTGTAATCATCTGTCTGGCGACTCCACTGGTGGAATACCATCCTTTGGCGACTACACTTAGAAGTTCTGGCTCAGTTTGTGAGGCATACTAGAAGAAATCTGCAGAAGTTTCCAGCTGAACCATTGCTTGACCCTGGAAAAGTTGTTAAATCGAAGAAATCATCAAAGAAAGGGGCATCAGGATCAGGTAAGCCTAGAAACTCTGATTTATCTCTGAAAGATGTGTTTATAGCTAAAGAATCACAGCTTGAAGTTTTAGAGCCCAGCACTGTTAGCAAGGAAATTCTTTTAGAGATCAGTTCAGCCCCTTTTGCAGTTAGTTCTCCTTTGAATCTCAGTCCAAAGAAAGTTTCCCATTCTGTCCAAAACATCCCAATATCCTTCCCATCCATTACATTATCTCCTGCTGCTCTATCTGTTAGTATTCTTCCACATATTCCAAATATGGCAGGACAGCAAGTACCTACCACGATTGAAAGGATCGTTGCTGCTAGATATGGACCGTTGGTCTTGCCTGTACCTATAAATGCTATACCTACAGGAGAATATAAAAAATATATGCCTAAATTTACTGGAACAGAGGGGGTGATAGCGAAAGAACATCTTGAAGCTTTTTATAGTTATGCTGACAATTTAGATATCAGTGAGAATGACGTATGGATGAGAGTTTTTGTCCAGAGCCTTGGTGGAGAGGCTAGGAAATGGTTTAGAGAATTACCCCAAAGATCTATAGCAGATATTGAAGCATTAGATGAAGCATTTTTGAAGCAATGGGGTGATAAGAAGGACCTATTGTATTATCATACTGAGTTTGGAAACTTGAAAAGAGAAAGGGGTGAATCTTTGCCTGATTTCAATAAAAGATTTAATAAGATGTACAGTAAAATACCAGCTGAGGTAAAGCCTACCCCCACCACTGCCAAACTCAGATATGATAATGCTTTTGACCCTGATTTTTGCTTACTGTTGAGAGAAATAAGATGCCCTACTTTGAATGATATGCAGGAAGCAGCCCTCGAGGTGGAATCAAATATTATGGCAGCAGAGAAGTTGAAAAGTCAAATTGATAGGAGAAAGCCAAGAGGGGAGGTTTCTTCTTCTCAGGCCCCAACTTCAGAACCTAAGTTAGACAAAATGACTAAGATGATAGAGTCATTGGTTGCTGAAGTTTCGAGGCTAAAGGTAGATCAGGCTTCAGGCAAAACAACACAGCAAAACACATTCGCTCCAAGAAGTCCAAACCCATTCAAAAAAGCAAACAATCAGCTACAAATCATGCAAAGAGGTGAGAAAGCCAAAGAAGATCATAGGGTTAAAGCTCCTTTTCAAAATGCAGTAATGGAGGGGGAACAATTTGAAGAAGAGGAAGATGAAATTCACTGTATGGAAGATAAAGGTAGCGCTGTATTTTTAACATTGGCTGAATATGAAGAATCATTGCAGCAAGAGCAAGAAAAGTGAGGATGGGACACTGGTGCTTTGCTGCAATCAGGTGAACAGCAGCGCAAATATAATCTAAGGTCCAATGCAATTAATGCCAAAGAAAAAATTGCGGAAGAAGCTGCTGCCCAAGTAGCTCCACAACATACCAGGCAAAGAAGATCAGCAGCTGATCCGATCACCCTCAAAGTTCCAGTCCAGGAGGTAAAAACTGCTGATAAGCCTTTCTCTTCTTTCAGTTTTGAATCAGAAGTTAAAAAATTGAAGCTTGTTGTGCCTCTGGCTGAGTTGGTCAAGAGTAAATTGTTCAGAAAACCCATCCTTGAAGCCCTTGAGCTAGAATCTAAACAAACCTCTATTGACTCTGTCAACCTGCAAGATGATAAGCCTGTTATTGTGCTCAACCCCATGGTGGAACCTGCTGATAATAATTCCCCATCTTTCTATGTTTCATTAACTATCCATGATAAAATCCTCCATAATTGTCTGCTAGACACAGGTGCCAGCCACAATCTAATGCCTAAAACAGTCATGGAAGAATTAGGCCTTGATATCACTAGACCATATCATGATTTGTTCTCTTTTGACTCAAGGAAGGTAAAATGCCTTGGATTGATCAAGGACCTAGCCATTACCTTAACTCAGCTGCCTATGAAGAGTATGATGATGGATATAGTGGTGGCCGATGTCCCTCCGAAGTTTGGTATGCTGTTGTCTAGAGGGTGGATTAAGAGATTAGGAGGGACATTACAGAATGATCTGTCTTATGAAACTGTCCCAGTGTTTGGAGGAGAAAGCAGGAGATTATATAGAGAAGCACAGCTGGCATATATCATTAGTGATGAGAAGAGTCCAAAAAATCATCCCATATATGCAGTAGACACTGATTTTGGAGCATGCATTCTCCAAATAGAAGAATCTCAGAAGGTTGCATTGCAAATCAGGAAACATTCAGATCAGGCCGAGCTTGATATAGAAGAACAGATTTGGGAGATGTTTTTTAATGGAGCTTGCACCAAAGAGACTGCAGGAGCTGGGGTGGTGCTAGTATCCCCACGGCAAGAAAGTGTTGAATTGTCCCTAAAGCTGGTATTTCAGGCGACAAACAACATAGCAGAGTATGAAGCTCTGCTATTGGACCTTCAGGCAGCCAAAGACAGAGGAATAAAGAAGCTGAAGGTATTTGGAGATGCTGATCTGATAATTCAGCAAGTAAATAAAACATTCCAAGCAAAGCATCCAAGGCTGAGAGCTTATAGAGATGAGGTATGGAGAGTCAAAGACTCCTTTGATTTTTTCTGCATCTCATATATTCCTAGAGCCCAAAATTAGCTTGCCGACTCCCTTGCCGTCTCAGCTAGTCTATTTACTCCTCCATCCCCGCCCAAACTAGTTTATGAGGTACAAATGAAGTATAGGCCCTCTGTGCCTGATAATGTCCACCACTGGAAAGTTTTTGATGATGATGATGAGATGAATAGGTTTCTTCAAGTCATTGATGAGTTTTCTGAAATGCAAATTGACCAAAATAATGATGCTTTGCTAGAATCTCCCAAGTTTCAGTTTAAAAATGAGATTGGCAAGAATAGCATAGTCCAACTTCCTAGCAACCACATTCCTAAGGGTTTAATTCCTCTTGAGCGATTGTTTGATCATAATGATGTGCCTTACAAAGCTGCCTATAAAGAAGACCAAGCTGCTATGTGTAAGCATAACATAGGGAGCCCAGCCTAGCCCAAATTCATTAATTTGTCTGATAAACTATCTGATGAGTAGAATACCGAATACTGCGAGCTAATGAGCCAATTCGCTGATGTGTTTGCTTGGGAATACAGCGATCTGAAAACATATGACAAAAATGTAATTCAGCATAAAATTCCGCTTGAAAAAGACACTATTCCTTTCAAACAGAAGCTGAGACCAATGAACCCGTTGCTCCTTCCTCTGGTGGAGAAAGAGATTAAAAAGTTGCTCGCTGCTAAGATAATAGTGCCTCTCAGATATTCTAAATGTGTGGCGAATCTGGTTGTCGTGAGGAAGAAGAATGGAGAAATCAGATTATGTGTTGATTTCAGGAATCTAAATAAGTGCTCCAAAAAGGACAATTATCCTCTGCCAAAAATGGAGCATTTGTTGCAGCAAGTCTCAGGTGCCAAAGTAATGTCTTTTATAGACGGATTTTCAGGCTTTAATCAGATCGCTGTGCATCCAGATGATCAATAGAAGACAGCATTTACCACGCCTTGGGGCACATTCATGTATGCAAAAATGCCATTTGGACTCATGAATGTTGGAGCCACCTTTCAGCGCGCTATGGATATAGCTTTTGTGGGAGAAAAGGATAAGTTTGTGCTGATATATCTTGATGACATAACAGTCTATTCCAGTAGCCACCATGAACATTTACAGCATTTAAGAAAGGTGTTCTTGAAGTGCAGAAGGTTTGGGATTTCACTCAATCCCAAAAAATCCCAATTCGTTTTGGAAGAAGGCAAACTGCTGGGGCATGTAGTGTCGGCTGTAGGTGTTCATATTGACCCAAAAAGAGTCAAAGCAATTCAGGCCTTGGATCTTCCTAGATCAAAGAAAGATATACAGTCTTTTCTGGGCAAAATCAACTTTGTAAGGAGGTTCATCCCTAATTTTGCAGAGCTAATGAAGCACATAACCTCCATGTTGAAAAAGGAAGCAGAGGTAAGATGGACTGATGCAGCAAGGAAATCTTTTGATTCCATTAAAGAGGCTATTATGCAGGCTCCTACTTTAATAAGTCCCGACTATAGCAAGGAGTTTCATCTCTTCTCATTTGCCTCTAAGGACACGATCGCAACTGTTCTGTTGCAGCAAGATGAAGCCAGTCAAGAGCATCCAGTGGCCTTTTTCAGCAAGAACTTAAGGGATGTTGAGTTAAGGTACGATATCATTGAAAAGCAGGCTTATGCTCTTGTTAAATCTTTGAAAGATTTCCGAGTATACATCTTGCATTCCAAAATAGTTGCATATGTGCCCTCTGTTGCAATAAAGGATGTATTAACACAGCTTGATGTTGATGGAAAAAGAGCGATATGGATTGCAAAAATGATAGAATTCAACATAGAGCTGAAGCCCACTAAGCTGGTAAGGGGTCAAGGGCTTGCTAAATTGTTGACTCAGGAAAATTACAGATCTTTGGACATTGATTTCTTGTTCAATGTAGTAGAGAATGGTCAAACAGAGGAGCATAAAATAGCTGAAACGAAGAGAGAGCAGTCAGTGCCCAACAACCTAGCCTCATGTAGCTGGTATGCTGCAATAATCAATTTTCTCTTAAGGTTTGAAGTCCCTTCAGATTTCCCTCAAAGTCAAGCAAGAACTTTAAAACTCAAGGCAACAAAATATTGCATCAATGATGGTTTGCTTTATTGGAGGGATCCATCCGGAGTGCTTTTAAGATGTCTGGACAAAGAACAGTCAATAGTAGTTATGCAGCAGTTCCATGACAGCATGTGTGGAGGACATCATTACTGGAGAACTACAGCCCAAAAGATTCTCAGAGCCGGATACTATTGGCCCTCTTTATTTTCTGATGCTTTTGCTTTTGTTAAATCTTGTGACAGGTGCCAGAGATTTGAAGGTAAGCAGCAGTTGAAATCCCTGCCCCTAAAGCCAATAATTGCAAAAGGACCTTTTCAGCAGTGGGGCTTGGATTTTATTGGTGAAATCAACCCACATTCCAGTGGCCAGCACAGATGGATATTAGTGGCCACTGATTATTTTACAAAATGGATTGAAGCAATCCCAACAAGGAAGGCTGATCATAATTTGGTCATGAAATTCTTATCAGAAAATATTTTCAGCAGATTTGGTTGCCCTCATAAGCTAATAACAGATAATGTAGCAGCATTCAGGGCAAAGGAATTGGTGGAAATGTGTGATTCGATGGGCATTAAACTTGTTCATTCCACATCCTATTACCCCCAAGGGAATGGTTTAGCAGAACCCTCTAATAAAAGTCTGATTAGGATAATTAAGAAGCTGTTAGAGGATAATAAAAGGAATTGGGATGCCAAGCTGAAGTATGCACTTTGGGTGGACAGAGTGACTATCAAGAGATCTACAGGCTGCTCTCCCTTCAAACTGGTATATGGTACTGATGCCATTTTTCCAATTCAACTTACACTCCCAGTGGGAAAGTTGCTTCAAACAACGCAAGATGAAGAGAATGATATGGCAAATAGAATCACTGATTTAACAGAATTATATCAGATTCGAGAACAGCTGGTTGAAAAAGCTACAGCACATCAGCAAAAGGTCAAAGAAGCCTTTGACAAAAAGGCAAAAAGAAACAATTTCCAGGCTGGGGATTTGGTCATGAAATGGGATGTTTTTAAAGAAAAGAAAGGTAATCATGGGAAATTTGATGCTCTCTGGACAGGCCCGTTTGTTATTTCACAGATTCAAGGGAACAATACCTTCATACTGAAAAGTATGGAAGGGGAGACAGTTTTTGATGGCCCAGTTAATGGGCGGTTTTTAAAAAACTATGTTATTTAAGGTCTCTGGCCTTAAAGCTGTAAATATTTTGCTTTTGTTGGTTGTTAGTATAGCCATAGTAGACTCCATGCCCAATGGAACACTAGGAATTTTGCTAATATTTATTTGTCATGAGAAAGGCATTGATCTGCAGGTTCTTAAGACCTCACAGGGAGGATCTCATCCCCAGAAGGAGCCAGTGTTAGCTCTGCTACAAAATCCAACATTTGAGGATCAAATGCAGTCCTGATCAGGTTGTTTGCGCGTGGAAGGATGCCCAAAAATGGATACAAAAGTGCTCCAAAAGCCTTATCAGTCCTCTCATAGCCTTCACCGATTGAAAAAATTGCAGGAGGAAAGCCTTTTGGAGGGCGGAAATACACTATCGGGAGGCACAAATACCCTAAAATTATGGAAAATCTAAAATCGCAGGCTTGACGGTCCGAGATCATATCAGCCGTTGGATCTGGCCGATCAGCGGTCCAGATCGTGTTGGCATTTCGCAGTCGGAGCAGGCCGGCAGTGGCAGCGACAAAGGAAACCTCACCGATGAGCGATCGCCGATATCGCATCGGCGGGTTACAATGGAGGGCCTTTATGTTTCGCGATATGCGATCGCCGACATCTGATCGCTGATATCGCATCGGTGTTTACAAAAGGGGCAGTGCCGTATACATGGTTAGGTGCGATGCGATAAGCCGATGCGATAGTGCTATCAAATACTTCTCATAAAGTTTCGGATCTGTGGTGTTATCGCTATCGGCGCTTTTAAATGGGGCAGAGCTTTGTACAAGGCATGTATGCGACCCGATGGGTCGGACCCGATATTATCATAAGTAATTCTTTATAAAATTTCAAGTCTGCGC
>APFE030921971.1:0-16495 GCA_000404065.3 Pinus taeda
AATTAAAAGCTATTGTACCCAGGGATTGTAGCCATTGGACTCCTAGTACAACATCAACACCTCCCATTGGAATTGAAAACATTGGGCTAGTCAATACATATTCTCCCATGTATAGCTTGATATTATGGCACTTTCTAGAGCAATTTATTGTTCTTCCATTTGCAATCATCACTTGATACTCTGGTGCTGGATGTAGGAAGCAATTCAATTCTTTTGCTACCTTACAATGAATAAAATTTTGGGTGCTTCCTGAGTCAATCAACACTATTACCTTTTTCTTCTTGATTTGTCCTTCTATCTTGATGGTTTGAGGAGTGGTAATTCTAGCCAATGAATTACAAGATATGGTTGGATGCATTTCTTCTTTATCTAGTCTTTGTTCTTGGAGTATATCCTCTTCTTTTGAATTTTCTTTCTCCTTTTCTTCTTCCTCTTCACAATCTATGTAGAATAATTTCTTTTCAGCACACTTATGACCTTTAGTGTATTTCTTATCACAACTGTAACAAAGCCCTTTTTCTCTTTTCTCTTTCAATTATTGTGGTGTCAACCTTATGGGTTGTGGAAGGCTGGGGGTAACAACACTTCCATCTTTATAGTTGTGACTGGTCTGCTTCCTGGTTGCCATAATTTTGCTTTCCATTTTTCTTGCTAAGCTGAATGCCTTCTCTAATGAATCAGGTTTCGAAAGGCGAACATCATGTTGGATATTATCCTTTAAAGTCCCTTTAAACACATCAATCCTATGCTCCTCTGGAATATTTTTTACCCTTATGTTCAATTTTTGGAACTCCTCAATGTGCTCCATTATTGAACCCTTTTGTTTGAGACTTATCAATTGGCTAAAAAAAGTGTTTCTTTTTGTATCCTCATAATGTGCTATCAATTCTTCCGTAAAAATTGCCCAAGTGATAATTTGTTTACAAGAGCAAAGCCATTGATACCATACAAACTGAGTTGGTTCCAAATATAAAGATTCAATACGTACCTTTTGTGTGTTTTGCACATTATTGAGATCAAAAAATTGCTCCATCTGTACTATCCATGTTGTGGGATCCCTGCCATCAAACTTCCTCATATCGATTTTTGGAATATGGTGGGTCTTTGATCCAACATTAGAATCTATGGAATCATGATTAACATTTCTTTTGTTCTCAACATGAGTTTCCTTTAGTACCCTTTCACCATTAGTGACCATTTCTTGTAGCAACTTATTGATATTTATCTTCAATTCTTCCATCTTATCATCCATGCCATCAATTTTAGCATCCATGCCATTCATCTTAGCTTCCATGCCATCCATCTTAGCTTCCATGCCATCCATCTTAGCTTCTACGCCCTTCTTTAAATAATCCATCTTACCTTCTACACCTTTCTTTAAACCATCCATCTTAGCTTCTACATCTTTCCTTAAACCATCCATCTTAGATTCTGTTGCTTTTTGTGCAAGTGACACTTGTTGCACTTGTTCTTGTAATTTTAATATTCATATAGCATTTCTTCCTCTTCTTCATGAGTCATGCTAGAGCTTTCAGGTTCCTTACTAGGTGTTTTCATTTTCTTTTGTCGGGGCATCAAATACTGATAATAATGCTCTACTGGCCCTTTGAATTCCTTCAAAATAATTTTTCAAACCAATCTTAAGCAAAACTTTAAAAGAATCTACACACCTTTTTTTCACTTTGTAGGGGCTCAATATTGCGTCTGATGTATCTCTGTACTTTCAGATCATCTAGTATTGAAATTGTGACCTGTGGTAGCCCTCTGTGTCCGCTTTCCCATGCCACCAGTATGATCCAAATTGGATTCTCCAAGGAAGAGTTATGCAAAATCTCCCATAGTGACCTAATTATAGGCTAGTTTAGTAGAGTGAACTTGTACGACGTGCCAAGAGTCACTGTTTCAACCTTTGGCTCTGAAAAATATATATAAGAAACTACAGTCCATCCTTGTTCTGTACCTTCTTACATAATTTCAATCTAATGCTCAGAGAAATAGTTATGATGATTTTCCCCAGGTCACCTGTTTGGAATGTAATTCAGGAGTCTGCAAAAAGACCAACTTCCTCAAATCATATCTCCGCAAATATAGCACCAAAAGCTCTAAAATTCTGACTCGAGATTTAGCACGATTCTTCTCAAATGGGTTTTGTTTTTCAGCTTCTGAAACATTACAGAAAAATGTTATAGAGAAAATGCCACGATGACCTGTTTGGAGTAGCAAAACCCTAGAATCCGAAGCTCTGATACCAAATGTTATGAAACCAGCTCAAGAAAAGATAGAAAAGATAGATTAACGCCTTAGAATTCAACCTCTTTGAGGGGAAACCTCCTTTACATTACATAAATGAAAAATTCTTCGATGATACAAATGACAAAACCTCCTTTCTATATATAGGATTCTAAGAAGTCACAATATAACCCAGCCGACCTAACAATAATAATATAAAGCCACAAAAATAACAAGAGAGGGATTCGATGGGGCACAGTAATAACAATATGGGGACAATAGGGGCACAACAATATTAATAAGGGGTACAACTACAATAGTAATGGGGTAATCACTAGTATTATAGGGACCCAACATATCGTTCTCGAACACTGTTTTTACACCTGCATAATCCAGCTTTCTTATGGAAATAATGTTTTTGGCTAATGTAGGAATATGCAGAACACCCAGAAGTGTTGTAACCCTTCCACCTTCCAACTTCAACTTTACTTTTCCACGAACAACGATTCTAGTCTTCTTGTCATCCCCCAAGAAGGCATCACCATCATCATATTTCTCATACTTGCACAACCACACTCTTTGTGGAGTGAAGTGAAAGGATGCACCTGAGTCAATTAACCATGCTTCGTGATCTACATGTCTACTTGAAGAACCCAAGTACACATCCCCACCTTCATCTGAGGTGGTTTTGGACTCTGCAGAAGGAGCATCATTAGATACCCTTCCTTTATCAGGAGCTTTAGATTTACAGTCCCTTTTGTAGTGCCCTTCCTTTCCACATTTCCAGCACACCACCTTTACATGTTTTCCTGGAGATTTAGATCTCCCTCTAGATTTAGATCTCACACTCGATGACTTATTTTTGTTTTCGTTCTAGGACCGTCCTCATACAGACAAGGCATCACCATTCAGGCTCTCCATATTTTTCCGTCTCATTTCCTCCATCAACAAGGATGAGAATATTTCATCAAATTGCAAGGCATTTGTATTGCTACCTATTACAATAACCAGACTATCCGATGAATCTGGTAGAGAACATGAAAAACTAATGCACTTATCTTCATCTAAAATTTTAATATCGACAGATAATAACTGACTTACCACAGTATTAAATGCATTTAGACGCTCTGTCACTGAATCTCCATCTTTCGTCCTTAGGTTATACATCTTCTTTCGTAGGAACAGTTTATTCACCAAAGGGTTTACAATCCATTTTGTAGTGCCCTTCCTTTCCGCATTTCCGGCACACTACCTTTACAGGTTTTCCTGGAGATTTAGATATCCCTCTAGATTTATATCTCCCACTCGATGACACATTTTTGTTTATGTTCTGGGACCGTCCTCCTACAGACAAGACATCACCATTCTAGTTATCCATATTTTTCCGTCTCATTTCCTCTATCAGCAAGGATGAGACTATTTCATCAAACTCTAAGGCAGTTGTATTATTGCCTACTACAACAACCAGACTATCCCATGAATCTAGTAGAGAACACAACAAACTGATGGACATATCTTCATCTGAAATTTTAATATCAACAGATAATAACTCACTTACCATAGTATTAAATGTGTTCAGATGCTTTTTCACTAAGTCTCCATCTTTCATCCTCAGCTTATACAACTTTTTTCATAGGAACAGTTTAATCACCAGAGACTTATATTGGTACAAGTTCCCTAACTTGTCCCACAAAGCCTTTGCCATAGCTTCCCTTGATACATTCAACAATAATGAATTTGAGACACACAATCGTATTGTGTTCTGTACCTTCCGATCCAACTTCTTCCATTCTTCATCGAACACTCCCGTTGGCTTAGTACTTGAATCTACCGCAAACCATTGGTCTTTATCCACCAATAGATCCTCCATCTTGAGTTTCCACAGCTCAAAACTCTAACCATTAAATTTCTCAATCTCTATATTTCCACTGCTCGCCATCTTCTTTCACCACCAGAATCGATCTTGCGGATCTCCCACTGAACAGGGTCTACCACAGGCTTGAGTGAAACCCCTTAGCATCAAAGGCGTCCCCTTGAAGCCAAAACAAGTTTGATACCAAATGTAGGTTTTAACCCCATACAAAAGTTACTTGCATATGAATTCTAAAACACAGAAAATAAACAATGTGAGAGCATAACACATAAAACATATATACAAAGATATTTTTTCCTGGATCCCAAAACTAGGACTACCAGCATAATTTTTCATTATTTTCCTTTCAGTGTTACAATACATATTTATACATGTCGAAGCATCCAATACCATGGACCGAAAACCATCGCATCCGAAACCATGGATTGAAAACCATTGCATCCAAAACCATGTGTGAAAAATCATGCACAAAAGCATAGGTAGGTCTGCCCAACCTAATATAGGGTCCAAAAAGTGGGGTTATCTGCACCACTCAAACCCCTAGTGACCCCCCCGCTACGGAATCGGTGCACTGCCCTGGACCCCATAGAGTGGGGTTACCTGCACCACTCAAACCCCCTGTGACCCCCCCGCTACGGAATCAATGAAACGAAGGGGGGGCTCTGCCCCCCTTCTAACTCCTCAGTTAACTGCATCGTCTAGTCGTGGAAAGAATGTACTTACCTTTGTATCTCTATTCTTCTGAAATGGGTACTCGTAGATCTTCAGGAAAGTTGGAAACTGTTATAGTTGAGAATGAAAAGGATGAAATGGGAAATTGGATCCCATTTCACATATCGATTGGATCTTGGGTTACATTGGTTACACCAAGGAAACAAATTTGGGTTAAAATAACAAGACTAGATGATTTGAAATCACATTGCAAAGGTGTAGTAAAGGCACTTATGAGCAGCCAAAGGGGTAAGAAAGTGGAAAAGGTGCTCATATCTCACGTGTATGAGTTCAAGGATATCCTCAAAGAGTATATTTCCCAACAACAAAATTTTCCTCAACCTGGACTAAATTGTAAGAGATCTTCCTTTTATAATCTTTGAAGACTTCTTCTAATTTTGTATTAGAGTATTAAAATATGAATTCTCTAGATTAAACGGATGTTGAATATGGTTTGTATTTTTAATGTGTACGTTTGTGTATTTTTAACTTTGAATAATGGCAGCCCGTGGAAATTATTACTAGTATTCTAAGTGTTTTCCATTCAAAAATAGTGGACTTAATCTATGAGGGAAAGAATGCCACATTTTTTAGACGAGAAGGGGTTTGGTTTTCTAAGTATGATTATTTTATTCCAAATGGTAGAATATTTGGACATATTTAAGAATCCAAGTTACCCATGCTTCATGAAATTGGTTTACCAAATTGTAATCCAACATTAATTGATTGCATACATTCAAAACTAGTCCTTGAGATTCAATCTGGTATGCGGGAGAAGGGTGGTTCGTGTGATAATTTTGGTATGCACCTAGCATTTTTGTTTTTTTCTAAAGTATTCAAGGAAGAGGATAGAAATCGAATGACTATGAAAACATATGTTTGCACAAACCCCTCAAACAAACTATTATCTAAATTATTTTACTCTCGATGGGATACAAGATAGCATATTGTGAATGGTGAGCAATTAAAATGCATGTTGATTGTAGAGACACTTCTTTTTAGGTAATGTTTGACAATTTTCATTTTTGATTTTATTTATTTTCATGAGGTTCATGATTACTTTCAAGAAAAAAAATTTAACCATGCTTGTAACATGCAAATATTCACTAAAAAGGAAAACTCTCTATGTTTCTTTTAAATTTTGACGATTTAGGCAAATAAAGGATAATGGAAATTGGATTTGCATGCCAATTGAGAAAGACAACAATGATGACACCCACTATTCTCTAATATCTATTGATGTTTTCACGGATGGTGCACATTTCAAAACATTGTCCATGGAAGAAAACAAGACCCTGCTTGAAGTTAGAAGATATTGAATTCGAAGGGGAATCAAGCTCCAAGGATGACTTCTATTTTATTTACAATGGAAAAAGGGTGAGAAAATTTTATAGTTTATTTATGATGTGTATTCATTTTATAAAACTAGTTTCTTACTCACGTATTAGTGATTTCCTCTTGGTAGATTGGTAAAAGGTGAGAGAAGAAGATCATGTGAAAATGTTGCATTCATCCCCATAAATTAGAAATTCGAGGAATGTGACACAAATTCATACCATGTCTATCATTTCTCTCAATCATGTTGTAAACCGCGATATGTGGTTAAACATTTTCTATAAGATTAGTTATAGTAGGAATTATCTAGCTGTTAAACATGACAACTTATATATGGATTCTTATTTTTTCAAAATAAACTTTTGACATATTGTAAAGTCTTAAAAAGAATATTTATATTGAATATGAATGGAATAATCTATCCATTAATTTTTTTTTTCAATTTCAATTTGATTTCTACTTTTAATGTATTTTTCCACATTGATTTTCTGAGAATCTGATTTCATTGTCATGTTTAATTCTCTTTTTCTTAAACATCATGGATTACGTATGGGTTCTTATTTTTTTCAAAATAATTTTTTGAGAGAATGTAAAAATTCTCTCAGAGAATACTTGTACTAAATATGAACAGAGTAATCTCTTTGTTGAAAATTTTGTTCAATGTCATTAATATTTTTTTTTAATTTTTCAACAAGAAAGGTCATTTTGTCTCAACTACTCCTCTTGATTAGAAAACCCATAAATTGTTTGGTAGTTTCTCTTCAGCTTACATAATAAACTCACATAATTTGGAATGGTATAAATACTATTTCCAAAGTACAACATGATCCAAAGGTGCTGGAATGATTGTTTTCTTCATCTTTGACATTTTCCAAGTACATTAGCTTGTGATGATAAATTATTTTGTAAAGAGACCAGAAATTCACCCAAAGAGCCACCTCCACAACATATACTTTAATTTGCAATATTCCTAACAAACTTTGAGAGAATCCTCACAAGCATATGATATATATTTAAATGCCATGACAAGAACTCCTTAATCCGATAAATTATTCCTGCATCATTGATACACCAAGTATAAGCACTGGAATTCGATGTTATCTCCACTAAATATACATTCATGGATCATACATATAGCATGTCCTATTTTCATTTCTAAAAGGCTCACATTTTTTGAGTTAGCAGATATGATGGATCCATAAGTGCACAATATTGTCCACACTTGGTCTTCTCTCATGTTTCCCTCCAATATTCCATGAGAGACCAAGTCCACATTTTAGCATCTACTCCTAGTTAGGGCATCCCGACACTTAAGAGACCCTTACACATGGGTTCCCATAGACTCCACCAATCTTCTATTTGCTCTGCCATAGAGTAGCTATTGCATAAATCTGGCCACCAACAACTTGTCCTCTCCTAGGACATCATCCACCATCCAATATGACCCTAGTTGGAGTTCCTTAATGGCCAAGGAAACTCCAAAAAATGGATCCCACACACTACAAACTAAACAATCCAATACTGGTCACAAATTGTGATGCAACACAAAGAAAAGTTGGAGAAATAGCATACCCTTCATCTATCATTCTTGGACTGAAGTTGGGTCACTAGTTAGGGCATCCATGTAGCCCACAAAAACCTACCATTTATGATCAAAACCCCCACCAAGGACTACAACCTCCTCAATTCTACAAGCCTCTACTACTCGATGTCTTGATAAGAACATAAAACACCCATATTAGGCTTGATATGTACCTACAACACACATAATGTCTTTAAACCTAAATAGATAGATAGATACATATATGCATACATAATATTGCCCTAAGTTGTCTATATAGTCAAAAAGAAGAGTGTGCCCTAGGCTGTTTGACAGGTTGTCAACCATCTTAAGGTTGTTCGTTGGAGCCCCATGAGATCATCTAAAAGGAGGACAAATGTGAGGATATTAGGATCATCGAAAGGTGCTAATTCAAGGCAGCGTTAGGGAGGATGGACAACAATTTGCTGAAGAGGGAGATAACTTTGTTTTACTATAGGAGAAGAGGACAGAACAACATGAGGGTTTAGGATTGGTTTGGGTGCCTCTTTGTCTATCTGGAGGGATGTCTGATACCACAACAATGCTGAGTAAGTAAAGGTCTTAAAAATGGTGAAAGGAGAAGATGATGGGTCTGTCTTGAAGTTTAGTTGAGGGTGGATAGTCCCAAATCTAGGCTATCACAGAACTACGATAAACTTGGTTTAAAAATTCCATGTTGTTGTTATCAACAGTCATAAAATCTAGTTACAAAGTGATAACTGAGAAGAAACTATGCAAATGATATTTAATTATGATGACTAGTAGTAAAAAACCATTATATAGACAACATAATGAAATGTTAAATGCAATTCGTTATATGTTCATTCAGAGGGAACTGTGGGAAAATATTCTCATACTTATTTGATTTTCCTTATTTAGTTATGGAGCATATTTTAATTAGCTTATTTAGGTCATCCCTTCACTTTGTATTTCCCCTAGCTATTTTGGTCCTCATAAAATTCTAAAATTATACCTCAGACACCTAGGAATGGAAGCTACCCTCATGACACTATCATCCTTCTTTCATTAACACTAAAAGGTTTTTAGTAAGAAGGATATTACTAATCATTTTAACCATAAAATCACATCAAAATACTAAGAAAATAAAAGCATATATCGCATGTATTGGAAGCCATCATCAAGAAAGCATATAACCCTCCATATTTTATATGGTTTAGAGACTTGGTATCCACTATCTTAGTGCCTTATCTTCAAATGTACCCCATATAATTGTATAATTGTATCATAATTCTGGAAATGGTTGTCATGTCTTCCATGTTCTTATATGCAATAGAAATCAACAAATCAAGGGTTAGCAATTTCAAACCTTGGTCATTCTTTTATTGAATCCTCATTTTGTGAAACTGGTCAAAACTATCCTCAAATATAGGAAAAACACTATGCTTATTTGTCACATGTCTCATGAAAAAAGCATGGATGCTTTTTTTCACATGCTTCTTATTCTAAATTATAGTTATCCTACAAATTTCTTGGAGTAAGTTGTCTGAGATCATAATAACCTACAGTTTCTTACATCAATTCAAGAGGTGCCATGGGCAACCCTAGTATACACGTATGTTGTTTCTCCATTATTTTGGTATATAACACTTATGCTTTGAACAATTTGAGTACTTCTAGATGAATAAGTGGGAGCCCATCATTAGGGTAGCTCTACTTTTTCTTGAAGTTATGTTACCAAGAGTTACTAAATGAAGGATAAACCTGGAATCTAACTTCATTTGAAATTTCCCAACCTTCATTATGCGTGATCCTTTCCAAGTGAATTTTTTCATAACATTCAATTAGCATACCCTGCATAGTGCCTAACTATTAGTTTATTGGGATGTATCCTCATATATGCCTCCTCAATAAACTTGGATTTATGACCTATTTCATAACTATAAAGTGTAATTTTATTCCCCATGACATTTAGGTTATATTCATGTTCCAAAAAAATTTCATCTTCTTGGGAAGTTTGAATTCACAGAGACCATGTATCCCCCATTACAAGTGGTCTTATAATACCTCAAGCGCTTTTCATAATAACTTTCTAAATTGTGGAAATTGACTTGAATGAAGCTCTTTCTTGGATCAATGGATTCCTTCCTAACACATGCTATTTATCTAATTAGGCATAAGAATGCAATGTAACAAATGAAATCACCTTCCAAACACAATAGTGAACAATTGTAATGAGAAGGTGTATTGAAAATTCATCCTGAAGTTCTTAATAAAACTCTTTACTGGATTCTGAATATGGATGTGACATTGAGTTCTCCTTATAACACATATTTCATTAAAATTGGAAACATTTTATTACAAGGGCATCACTAAAATGAGTTTTTTTGGTTATTTTAAAATTCCAGATCCACTATTTAATTCCAAACTTAATGAAATATGTGTTTTATAGTTTTCTCAAAATAGTACACACGCATCATGTCTCCAAACGTATATAAATAAATGGATACTTTTTCCTCTAGGTTGTCTTCCTCCTAGACACGCGATATCTGCTTTTATTATCTTAGTATTTTTGATGTGATTTTATGTTTGAAATGATTAGTAATATCCTTCTTACTAAAAACCTTTTAGTGCTAATGAAAGGAGGATGATAGTGTCGTGAGGGTAGCTTCCATTCTTAGGAGTATGATGTATAATTTCATAATTTTATAGGGACCAAACTAGCTAGAGGAAATACAAAGTGAGGGGATGATCTAAATAACCTAATTGAAATATGCTCCATAATTAAATGAGGAAAATCAAATAAGTATGAGAATATTTTCCCATAGTTCTCGTTGAATGAACATATAATGAATTGCATTTAACAGTTCATTATGGTTTCTATAGAATGGTCTTTTAATATTGGTCATTATAATTAAATATCACTGCATAGTTTCTTCTCGGTTATAACTTTGTAACTAGAGTTTATGACTGTTCATAACAACAACATGGAATTTGTAAACCAAGTTTATCGCAGGTTTGTGATAGCCTAGGTTTGGGACTATGCACCCTGAACTAAACTTCAAGATAGGCCCATCATATTCTCCTTTCACCTTTGTTAAGACCTTTACTTACTCGGCCTTGCTGTGGCATGAGACATCCCTCCACACAGTCAAAGAGGCACCCAAAGCAACCCTAAACCCTCAAATTATTCTGTCCTCTTCTCCTGTAGTAAAATACAGGTATCTCCCTCTTCGCCAATTTATTGTCCCTCCTCCTTAACGCTGCCTTGATGTTGCACGTTTGGATGATCTTAATATCCTCACATTAGTCCTCCTTTTATATGATCTCATGGGGCTCCAACCAATAACCCTAAGACGGTTGCCAACCAGTCAAACAGACTAGGGCACACTCTTCTTTTTGACTATATAGACAACTAGGGGCAAAAGCATGTATGCATATATGTATCTATCTATCTATTTAGGTTTTAAGACATTATGTGTCTATTTTGAAGCCATTGCATAGAAATTCCAACTTCCAAGGTTCAACATTTGAGGTTAAAAGGATTTTGATTAAATTCTTCATGGATATTGTTATCTACACGTTCTTTCTATCATTATTGGTTATGTTGATGGAGAGGTGATTTCATTAGGTACATTGTTTTGTTCTCCAAGAGATATGTTTTCCTGGTGTCTAGGTCGTGTTATCACATAGAACTTTTCCCTAGAAGTTTTCAGAAGAAGGAAAGGACTGTGGTAACCACAAGCCAACTTTTAAGCATAGGCTCTAGCCAAACTATGGCTTAGAGAGGTCTCTCACTATATGATTATGCTTTGTTTGCTGGGATTTTAGGCTAGTTCTAAAGGTTCGGGGGGTTTTCATTCGTATTGAAGGTTGGATGGTGGAATCATTAAAACAAATGGATAGAATGATATTTTTGGACCATTCAGCCATGGAGTCAAAGAAGGGCAGCAGAACTGGAATTAACTCACTAAAGGGAGTGTTGAAAGGGCAAGCTAGCAAAGTAAGGTGTAGGTCTTTGGGCCAGATGCCTGAAATGATCTTAACCAGGGTGAGAGAGCACTTAAGAATTCTCAGACTGTGATTAAAATGAGGAACATAGGATAATCATGAACAAAGGGAAATTAAGAATCCCTTTCTATAGATTACAGGGATACTACCTAAACTAAGGAGCAATCAATAATTCCTTAACTTGGATAATTAGCAGAAAAAATTAAAATGCATAATAGTTAAAACAAAGTGCAATGAAGCAAATTCCAAGATATCATTACATATTATAGCATTCAGATTTCAGGTATACAATAAATATGGTGGAAAAATTTTAAGAAAGATAACAACAAAAAGGGAAATACTTGTCTTCACTTCTCTCAACACATGAATCCTATGAAATGTCTTTCCATTATTCATTAATATAGCTTATCAGTCCAATCAGTGATACAATAACTTATAGTCTTTTGATCAAAAGAGTCTATAGAAATGTCCAAGAATCTACCCTACATACTTTGAATTGTGAAGTATTTATACAAAACTTATTACAAAATATGTCCAACTAACTTGAGATTTAATCTAGGAAATACAAATATCTTCTTGTAAGAAGATAGAGACATGTATTGAACTATTTCATGTTATCCCTTTTATTGTGGTATTGGTGGCTATTATGGTTGGATTTGTAGCCCTTTATGCTGGCTTGTTTCTGTGTTCTTTTACATTGGAGTTTTCTTTAACCTTTACTCTCACCTAATACTCTTTAACCCTGATACTCTTTAACCATGCTGACATATCTTCATCTGTTTACCTGGTTGTTCTACATTTACTGTGCGGTAGCTTTTTTACTGTGAATTTCTTACAGTAAGTCAGTCATGTTTTCCCACCATTCTGCATCAGGTAACTTGAAATTCATCATCCACCTATATATCTCATCAGCCTCGGTATATTTGGAAAAATTGGGCTTAGTGATGAATAAGTGTTTTATCTCATGCTGGAGAAAAAACAAGTTCTCAAATGTATTATACAAAACTTTGCCTCTTGGCTGTGATTATATTCTTGAAGTGCTATATTATTCTTTAGCCATCTGCTTGAGTCTTCTATCATACTCCTTTTGTTTCATAAGTTTGTCATTAATGACTAATGGGCTATGCAATCCTTTCTCCCTAAAAATTTGGAATTTAGCCATGAATCTATCAATGGTTGTCTGCATGTTTTGGCACTTTTCCTCCAGGTTTAGCATTAGGTTCCTCTTGGAGAGGACCTTCCTTATCTCCAAAATGGTTTCAGTTATATCTTCTATAACCAACTCATGAAGCTCATACCTGTTTTTGCTATTGGCCTTTTGTGCTTCTTCCTTTTGCATAAATTGGGAAAGTTTGTAGTCAATTTCTAAACTTGACACCTTTTCTTTTTGTTTGTTCATTTTTGTAGCTTGGATAGACATTTTTTCCATGACTTTGACCAACTTTGCTACTTTTTCTCCTGATGCACATGCTATTGTAGATTCTTCTGTAGCTGTAAATGATGTGGCAGATGGAGCCGTAGGTACGAGTGAAGCTGCTAGTGTGGAAGGGACTATAGTAGAATGTAGTGATGACATTTGTAGAAGTTGTGGCAATGTCATTTTGTTTTAATTGGATCAGGCTATCCAATTCTTTCTCTGTCTCTCTTAGTTGATTATTGAGTCTTAGGACTAAGTCCACCAACTCCTCATGCTTTTGTTGGATCTCCAAAACTTCCATTGTTTGACGATGTTGGAGTTGGGGTATCTTTAATTTCTTCTTAAGAGCAACAATATCAACATTTTTCTTCTTTATGAGCTGCTCAGTAGCCTTTGTATCTTTGGGATCATGTCCCAACTCGATAACAAAGTCTTAAAAATACTTAATCCTCGTACCCTTGGCCTGTGAGGAGGCCTTCTCCAACTGAAATTGTGCCAAGATGTTGTTCAATGAGTTTTGTAGCTGATGTGCAGTTATAGCTTTACCTGTTAGGGTGGAGTATATCAACTCTCTAGTCTCTTTATGCAGTTCTTTCTCGTCTATGGGATGAATATCATTTGCCAATACTTCAAAACCGACCCTTTTGAAATCTGAAGATGTCTTCAACTGCTGTGTTGTAGGTTTGATAAAAGACATTTGAATTTTTCCCTCCATGATGTCAGAAGTTGACATCAGTCTTGTTTTATTTGTGGCAGTGATTTTCAAATATTGTGCATAAGTCTGTTCTTTGAGATTCTCATTCCTCATTTTGATTTCTTTATACTTTTCCTTTATGTCTTGGTCCTTGTCAGTAGGACTACTGAATGAAGACACTTCCACACTTAGCTCTCTTTCGAACATCGGAGTCTGTGACGTGGATGGCTCTTGTATGTCTCTAGATAGAGTTGTGGGCCTACTTTTGTCTACCTCTGTGTTCGTTAACTGTGCTGACCCTTGTGTATATTCATGTTTAGAGGCAACATTGAGCCTTTTCCTCTTGCTGTGACTTGTTTCTTACTGCAGAATAGAGGTGTCCATTCCTAAAGTGGAAGCTCCCTCTATATTTCTTTTTGGATATTTATCCTCATTATAACTACATCATAAGAGGGGTACTCATGGTGGCTTCTTGTTGTTCTGGTAGCTATAGAAATGAGCTCTTATCAAGTTGCCTCTCTAAATCAATCAAGGTATTCTCAATGTCTACCTATGTACTATCTCTATATCTAAGAGTGTTCTCCAACCACTCAAATGGATTGGAATAGGCTTCGATTTCAGTTATGGGGTGATAAATGTAAGGCCCCAATTTGACCTTTTTCCTAGGTCTGGTCATGAATCCCTGAGGCTCATATCTCCACATGAAACTCTGTTGGAATTTCATTTGATGCAAAATTTGGTCTGCTTCCTTCCCTACCTCTCTAGAATTGTAGATGGAGGGGCTCAATTGATCTTTGACTTTGAACTAGGTTTTCTTCTTAGCTAAAACAAAATTTAATTCATCTAAATTCATTATCTGGCTATAATGTTCCAAGGTAAATAACCTCATGGGGAGGTATTTGGGTAGTTTATATGGTGCAAGCTGACACACATAGATGTATATCTCTATGTGGTTTTGGTACATGTACCAATCTCCCACTTTGGTTTTTTTGGATAGCTAGAGGACCCTTTTTGTTTTGGAAGTATCCTAGGTGGAGGATTTCCTGTAAGCATAGCCATGACTGGATGTACAAAAGAGTCTATAAAATCTGAATAAGTGTATGGTGATTCAAATTTGTGGAATAATGGGGTCCAAAAAATGACAGATTTGGGCTGGCCTTTGGTATGAAGCTTCTAGAGAGTGAAAGGAAATATGTCTGGTTAGTAGTACAAGAACATATGATAGAGGACAAATGAGTACTTGAACACTCTTTCATTGCTCATTCTAGTAAACTGCTCATGCATCCGATCAACGATAAACTCAACAAAATTGTGCAAAATAGCAGGAGGTTGTCTTGGGGTATAAATGGATATGAAGGCAAGTATAAGCTCATAAATGTATTCACTAGTAGTGTAGCCAAAAATGTAGGATATTATGGTCATAATATGTTAGCCCCTTGTAGAGAGAATGGCTAACATATATGGAGGGGGATCTTAAGGAATATGTTTTTCTTCCACAACGAAAGTTTGGAGTAGCTGGGCCAATCTAGATGGATTTAAATTGGTGTACTAGTCTATCAGATCCCCAATTGAGATTGGGGTTAGATTGGGTCTTGGTTGAAAATGTAACATTTCATTTATGGATTCAGCTGTGATGGTAAACAAAACCTTCTGGTCATGAGACATGATGTTCTATGACTAGGCACATAGCATGCATGGCACATGTGAACTATTTCTGGGAAGACATGAACTTGGGGGAACTGATATCTAGGAAACTTAGACTCCTAGAGGCCAACACCATTTGATTGGTTCATGTAGTTGTCTCTACTTAAGCAATGAACTTTGAGCAGGAGCTTTGATGTACTGGTATCTTTTATTTGGAAGTCCCTGTCAGCCAAGGGAAGGTGGTCTAGGTCCAAATGTGGGGTCATCATAAGTCGAGCATCCATGGCAACAGGGGTAGTCATTATTCAGTTCTTTAGGATTTAGGCGGTGGGGTTTGTTCAAAGGTTTAAAAAGGAAATTGGGAAATTTCAAAGGGTTTTGGCCGTAGGCGTTTTTAAAGATAAGGTATTTTTCAATTAATTTGACTTAATGAACATACTAAATAGGCTAAGTGTTTCCAAATTTCAACTGGGAGTGGTATTCTGTGGTGAAATACCTATAATTTGGGTGAATTGGCTTCAAATTGATGGTTCATGGCCGTTGTAGAGGTTTGCATGGTTCTAGTATGGACAGAGAGGTTAGTTGGGTTGTCTGCAGCATCTTGTGGAGTGAATTTGGAGATCTGTTAGTCAATTTGGTGTTTGCAGGATTCGCAAAGGCTTTCTCAGTTTTACAAGGAAAATGAGTCAAAAGGGTGAAAAGAGGGCTTTTTGGCCTTTTATAGAAAAATAATGTTTTTTTGGCGGGTTCATTTACAAATGAATAGTTAGTAGTTTATTCGGTTAAGCAGGGAGCATTATTGGAGGGCCGTCGCACCGCTTTTGTGGCATGGGTGGTATTTGGTAGGGGTCACCTAATGTGCCTTAGAGTGTGACACATAGCATTCAAGGGTCCGGGGAAAACCACCTCATCAAGCGGGTTAAGATTGGCGATTAGGTTCAGCCAATATGGATGTAGGCCGTCAAATGAGGGGGGCGATGATCGAATGAGAGTTGGGTGAGGGAATTGCACGAGGGGTAAAGGGAAGGCTTTCGGGGGGGG
>APFE030921971.1:17035-41486 GCA_000404065.3 Pinus taeda
GGCCTGAAGGATCGGCGATATGTGATCGTGATATCGCAATATCGCTTCTGAGTTATACAAAGGAGTGGGACTAATAACAATGCGACTGTGATAGCTAGACCCGATAAGATTATGAAGGATATTTGATATATTTTGAGATCAGGGAAACATGGTTTTCCTCTGTATTTCGCATTTCTATTAAATAAATGAAATACAAAGGATAAAGCACCGATGTGATGAAACTGGACCCAAAAGGGTTTATTAATTTTGTTGTATATTATTTCAAGTCAAATATGAGCCATTTTTATGGGATTTTCATGTTTTATTGTATTTTTAAAATACAAAGTGAAATCACAAAACAAGTGGGATTTTGGGCAAGCCGTAGGTGGTAAGTTGTTTTGGTTGGGCTTCGCCCGAGCCCATACACAGGTTGGCACATGTCCACGTGGCAAAAGGAAAAAACCACCCTTTTTAATTGGTTAACCCCTATACGCATGGGCTGCCCTAAATGAACCTCAACCGTTGGATCTATATCTCTTAGATCAACGGTGGAGATGCAATAAGCGATATAAAGGTAGACTCGATAGGAGTTATAAGGCATAATTTATTCGGATCTGATAAATGGTAGATTGGTGGATTTTCATAGTTTACATGTATTTCTCTGTGTAAACAAAGAATGACCATTTTTGGGATTTCAAAGGCATCGATGGTCCATTCTGTTATAGAACAGGTGGCCACCATCCCTATAGGTGTTTAGCAATGATTGTTAACGTTCATGGGGGATTCAAGCAGACAGAGGCTCGAAGCCTAGCAGCCCGAGAAGGGGAAACAAACAGATAGATTTGATTGGCTTTAAAACCACAAAAGATAGGAGAGCGAGACAAGCTTTGTTGAGACAGAGAGAAAACAGAGATAGAGAGACAGTGCGGAGAGTCTGTGTACTCATAAACACTTGGGGGATCCAAGTAAAGCTTTATTGTTTTGCATTTGTCATGTGAGACTCAAATTGAGCTCACTTTTGTAAAAGCTCTGCTTCTGAATACATAATAGGGAGGTCACCATTAAAGGCTAGACCACGAGACGTATCCCAGGAGTGTTGGGTGAACTCCTTATTAAACTTCTTGTGTTTATGTGTGTTTGTCTATTATGTTCTTTAACTGCTACATCATCTATGTATTTCCGCAATCTTATCGATCCATTGCACAAAGTAACATAGGGAAATCCATGCAGTTGAGTCTGTAAAACCTCAATAATGGTCTAATATCTCATTATCAGATCTAGTAGTATCAAAGCTTTAGGTTTGCTAAGGTTAGACAAGCTTGTGCTGGATTGTTGAATGCTAACTAGGTCAAAGCTCAAATTAGGAGAAGGAGAATTGGTTGAGGCTAACCCAACAATTGGAAGAGTCTATCCTAGGAGGAAAATGGCAGAAGAATTGCCCTTGGCATTAGACTCTCCATTCATGGATAGTTTCATCACCATGAGAGCCATGGTAGAAGAGATGTATCGAGAATTTAAGAAAGGTCAAGCTGAAAGTACTTCAACCTCCAAACAAGACAAAGGAATAGAGGAACCTCTTCTAGATGGCCATTCAGAAGGAAACGGGAAAAGGGAAGAGCCTCCTCCATCAATACCTCCTTCTAGTGCTGAAAGTAAAAAGAAGAAAACATCTTTGATTAAATTAGATGTAAAATTTTATTTGCCAATATATGATGGAGAATTAAATGCAGAAAAGCTAGATAACTCGATTAGATAGATTGATGTATATTGCAGGGTGTAGAACATCAATTCAGAAATGAGAATTATTCAGCTAGGCAGCCTTCACCTTCGAGGAACTACCCTAGTCTGGTGGGAAGACAGGACACAAGATGATTTAAAGAAGCATGGTAAAATTATTTCTACATGGAGTGAATTTGTTTCTGCCATTAAAAAACAATTCTATCCATTAGCTTATATGCAACAAGCAATGATGAGTTGGCAAACTCTTCACCAATTAAAGGGGCAAAGTTTACAAAGCTATACCCAGGAATTTAGAAAAAGAGCCTTAATTCTAAGCATTTCTCTAGACTCACCTGAAACTTTGCTGAAGTATATAGGTGGTTTGCATAGCTATTTGAGGCACACCATTCTCATGTTTAACCCTAGTAGCATAGATGAAGTATCAGTTCAAGCTACACATCTAGAGGCTAGAGGCAAGAATGTGAACCCAGAGATTGGGGGATCATCAAAACCAATTGCAAGCAAGAACAAGCAAAATA
The DNA here is from genome assembly GCA_000404065.3 of Pinus taeda. NCBI lineage: Eukaryota > Viridiplantae > Streptophyta > Pinopsida > Pinales > Pinaceae > Pinus > Pinus taeda. Next base: position 19,273 of record APFE030921971.1, read on the forward strand.
AGAAGAAAAAATGGAAGGAGAGGCAAACAAACATTGTATAGAAAGGCAAACCTTCATGCACTCATTGCAAAAAGGATGGACATGATGATGAACACTGTTGGTCTTTACATCTGGAGTTGAAACCCAAGATGTTCGGTGGTAAGAAGAAGAAGATTGATGCTGCTATTCAGAAAGATTTGGGGTCAGACTCAGGTGATGAAACAATAGTCACAACCACAGGTACAATAGGTAAAAATTCTGACGCATCTACTAGTAATTCAACACAATCTATTGATAATGAAGAAAATGAGAGGAGAAGGCACGAGATTTTTCATATTAGAGTTATTTCCAGGCATCAGAAGGTTGATACTTGATTTGATAGTGGTTCACAGGTAAACATGATTTCTAAAACAATTGTAAAGAAGTTGGGCTTACTAACAACACCTCACAAGAAGTCATATCCATTAGGTTGGGTATGTGATAAAGCAAAGCTACAAGTTACTAGACAATGTAAACATAGATTTGCTTTTGGGTCAATATTTCTAGATGAGGTTGAGTTAGGTATAGTTCCCCTGGATATATGTGGTATTGTTTTAGGAAGTCCTTACTTGTATCATAGAAAAGCTATTTTCTATAGAATCGAAAATAAGTATCAACTCACCAAAGATGGAGTAGAATATATTGTAAGAGCTCATCAACCCAAAAATAACTACACTCTCATAAACTCAGGGCAGATGAAAAGAATTTTAAATTCATGGAAGCAATTTTTACTAATGGTTGTAAAGGAAAATAACCCTGATAAAACCAATGCATTTGAAGGCTATGATGCTAAACATAGAGCTGATTTAGAAAAAGTTGTTTCAGAATATGATATCCTATTTCAAGAACCTAAAGGTCTACCACCCAAAAAGGAAATAGTACATGCTATTCATTTACAACAAGATGCTCCATTGCCTAACATCAGAATGTATAGGTTATTTGCTTTAGAGAATGCAGAGATCAAGAAGTAGGTACAAGAGCTACTCAATAAAGGTTTCATAAGGCAAAGCACATCACCATGTGGATCTCCAATTGTGTTGGTGAGAAAGAAAGATGGTTTGTGGAGGAAGTGCATTGATTACAGAGCACTGAATAAAATAATGATTAAGAATCGTTATCCTCTTCCTTGCATAGATGATCTATTAGATCAGCTCAAAGAAGTTGTTTCCTTTTCCAAGTTGGACTTGCATAGTGGCTACCATAAAGTTAGTGTTGGAGAACAAGATGCATGGAAGACTGCTTTCAAAACAAAGCAAGGGATGTATGAATGGCTACTTATGCCTTTTGCCTTAACTAATGCTCCTCTCACTTTCATGAGATTTATGAATGATGTACTCTAACCTCTTATTGATGATTTTGTAATTGTATATTTAGATGGCATTATTGTTTTTAGTAAAACATGGGAAGAACATTTGAAGCATGTGAAGAAAACTCTAGATTTTTTGAAAAATTAAAGCTCTATGTGAAGTTATCAAAATGTGAATTTGGCAAAACATCTTTAAATTATTTGGGTCATATTGTAGGGGGTGCTGAATTGAAGATAGATCCCTATAAGGTTGAATTCATTGTGAACTGGCCTAAACCAAAATCTACTACAGAAGTTAGGAGCTTCATAGGAGCAACACAATAGTGGAGAATGTTTATTGCTAGCTTTTCCTTGATTGCAGCTCCCTTACATGCTTTGACAGGATTAAACAAGGTGTTTCAGCGGGGAGGCAAACAACAGAAAGCCTTCGACACCTTGAAAGAAAAAATTTGTATAGCACCAGTACTAGCATTTCCAAATCTTCAAAGATCATTTGAGATTGAAATAGATGCCAGTGACTATGCCATGGGAGCAGTGTTGATGCAACATGGTAAACCCATATGTTATCATTTTGAGACATTTAATTCTGTAGTAGTTAATTATCCCACATATGATAAAGAATAGTATGCATTAGTATAGAGTGTGAAAAAGTGGAAACATTACCTAATGTGTAAAGAAATAGTTATACATACTGATCATCAACCACTTCAATATTTACACTCACAAACTAAATTGCAACAATTAAGAAACTATAGGTGGATGGGTTTTCTACAACAGTTTCATCTTGTCATTAGATATAAGAAAGACATACAAAATAAGGTTGCTGATATGTTATCCATATTAATCGTAAATGCATCTACTATACTTAAGCATAACTCAATATTGCATGAAAACTACATTGAACAATATGCTCAAGATGTAGATTTTAAAGATGTGTATGCAACTTTAAGTCACGGCAAACAAGTAGAAGAATTGGATTATCATGTTAAGGACCAACTCTTATATCATTTGGGAAAGCTATGCATTCCACAAACTGAAAGAGTTAACATAATCTGAGGAGCACATACTTCTCTAATATCAGGTCATTTTGGTGTAAGTAAAACAATTGCACAGCTGCAAAGATTCTGTTATTGGCCAAGAATGCACGAAATAATTTCTAGATATATTAAAGTGTGTACCATGTGTGCTAAAAGCAAGCCTAGCAGTAGAAAACTAGGCTTGTACACTCCACTTCTAGTTCCTTCCCATCCTTGGGAAAGTGTTTCCATGGACTTTGTTGTGGGATTGCCAAAATCTAGAAAAGGTCATGACTATTTATATGTTATTGTGGATAGGTTCAGCAAAATGTGTATTTTAATACCTTGTAACAAGCAGATTACACAAACATCAAAGTTGTTATTTCAACATGTATGGGTTGATTTTGGGTTACCCACTTCTATTGTCTTTGATTGACATTCCTAATTTGTTGGGAAGTTTTGGTTAAGCCTATGGGAGTTGATGGACACCAGATTGAAGAAGAGCACAACATTTCATCCACAAGCAGATGGCCAAATAGAGGTGGTCAATAGGACAGTAATCCAGTTACTTAGGGGCTATTGCATCAAGCATCGCAAGCTTTGGGATGAACATTTATGTTATGTTTAGCATGCTTGCAACTGTGCTAAACACTCTTCTAGATAGAGATATCCTTTTGAGACTTGTTTTCATTTTACACCAAGGTCTACCTTGGATTTTTTCGTTAGTAAAGATATAGCAGTTGATGGACTCAGCGATGTGGACAAAGCAACCAAGTCCACTGAGCAGATCCAAGAAATTTACCAGGTAGTTTAGGAATAGCTGGAAAGAAGCTAAGGCAAGTACAAGGCAAGGCATGATAAGCATCGAATTGAGCATATCTTCCAAGATGGTGATCAAGTCTGGCTGTACATAAAAAAGACAGAATGCAAGGTGAAGGTACAAAGCTCAAGCCAATAAGGTATAGGCCTTTCAAGATACTTGAGGAAATTGGTGAGAATGCTTTTCACCTTGATTTGCTAGCTTACATGCACATCTATTCAGTAGCTAATGGAGAGAACTTGAGACTGTTTGAACCTTCATTGATTGAAGATCCTGAAGACCAAAGTCATTTGCCTTCTATTCATGATCTGTAGCCTGAATATCTCAATGAGTTGCAAGAAGATACAATTCTGGACAGGAAGGTGAGAACTATGTGCAGAGGGGATGTTGAGTACCTAAGAATCAGACTCAAGTGTTCAAAACCAATCAGTGCAAGATGGATAGAGGTTGGACAAGTGAGGAAGTTGTATCATCACTTGATTGATGCTTAAAAACCAACTTTTGGTGGTCCAAAAGCCTTTTTAATGGGAAGGCATGATCCAAATGGATCCTACAAAACCCTCTAAATATTTTAAGTCTTCTAAAGATCAAAACTATCGCAAAAGAATAACTCTTTGAAATAGCGGATAACACTATTGGGAATGAAAAACTTAGAGAAAATGAGAAAAACAGAGCCTATCGGATGTCAAAGAAACAATGCACCGGAGCCGTCGGATCTGGCCGATCAACGATCCAGATTCAATCAGGCTATCGCATCGCTGATATATACAGACATACATACGTGTACATATATATATATATGTATATGTATATGTATATGTATATGTATATGTATATGTATATATCATATATATATAAATATATATTATATATATATATATATATACAACACATATACATATATGAACTTAACTGTGGCTTGAAGGATTGGCGATATGTAATTGCGATATCGCAATATAGCATCGGAGCTATGCAGAGGAGCGGGGCCAATAACAAATTCAACTGCGATAGCCAAACCCAATAAGATTATGAACGATATTTGATATATGTTGAGATCCAAAAAAAAGTGTTTTCCTTTGTATTTTGCGTTTTCATTAAGTAAATGAAATACAAAGGATAAAGTGCTGATGCAATGAAACTGGACCCAAAGGGGTTTATTAATGCTGTTGTGTATTATTTCAAGTCTTATATGAGCCATTTTTGTGGGATTTGCATGTTTTAATGTATTTTTCAAACACAAAGGGAAATCACAAAACAAGTGGGATTTCGGGCAACCCGTAGGCGGTAAGTGGTTTTGGCTAGGTTCCGCACGAGCCCATACATTGGCTTCCACGTGTCCAAGCACCAGAAGGAGAAAACCACCCTTTTTGGGCATTTAACCCCCGCATGCATGAGCCTCTGGAAATGAACCTCAGTCGTTGGATCTAGATCTCTCAGATCAACAGTGGAGATGTGATAAGTGATGTAAAGGTGGACCAGATATGTGTTATAAGGTAGAATTTATAATATTTCAAATCCGATAAATGACAGATTGATGGATTTTCACAGTTTTATGTCTATTTCTCTGTGTAAATAGAGAATGACCATTTTTTGGATTTCAAAGGCATCAATGGTCCATTCCGTTATAGAACGAGTGGCCACCATCCCTGAAGCTGTCTAGCAATGATTGCTAATGATCAGAGGGGGATTGGAGCGAATAGAGGCTGGGAGCCAGAGAGTTGGAGAAGGGGAAACGAATAGACATATTCAATTGGCTTTAAAGCCATAGAAGACAGAAGACCAAGACAAGCAGTGCTAAGACAGAGAGCAAACAGAGACAGAGAGTAAGTGAGGAGAGTCTGTGTACTCAGAAAGACTTCAGGGATCCAAGTAAAGCCTTGTTGTTTTGTATCTATTGTGTGAGACTCGAATTGACCTCACTTTTGTAAAAAATATACTTCTGAAGACATAATTGAGAGGTCACCACTGAAAGCTGGACGAGCAGACGTAGCCAAGGAGCGCTGGGTGAACTCATTAAACATGATGTGCTTATGTGTGTTTGGATATTATGTTCTTTAACTCCTTCACTGTCTATGTATTTCACAATGTTATCAATCCATTGCACAAAGTGACATAGGAAAATCCATGCACATGAGTTGTAATACCTTAACAATGGTCTAAGATCTCATTATCAAATCACGTAAACTAGGTAAGATTGTATTGGGATATGGGTAATTTATATAGTTTATAACTGAACTAGGGGTTGGGTTATTTATATAAAGGAATTACTTTAATATACAGGAAAATGGATATGGGGGGATTATATAATAATATTATAAATTAATACGAAATCTAATGGGCGGAGGGTGTTTTTCCTAAGTAAAATTGTAAAACATGAGATTTCAGCACACTTCGCTTTATACTTAGGATAATGTGTTTTTTGTGGGTTTTTGAGTGAAAAGGGATTTACATGGGGGTTTTCACTTTGTCTAGGTAAATGTTGTCAACCATAGGGAAAAGGGGGTTTTATTAGGGAAATGAGGGGAAGTGAAGGTAGACGAATTTTCAATGAAGGGGATTCTAGCACTTGTGGCCATAAGTCATTAAGTCGGGGGTCTGGTCCCTCCAAAATATAGAGAAATGCTCTAAGCCTCTTTGACTTAAAGGATTTGAGTGCTTAGAACTTATTTATGGGAAATTGGTAAGTAGAGGGGTGAAATGACTGAGGGGATGTTAAATAAACCAAGTTGTGAACCATTGTCCTTACCTTGTTTACTACTTTATGCACATTTGAAAGATTCATTTAAAACATGACATGAGTGCTTTTTTTGTGACCACTTGATATTTCTACAACCTTTCTTCTACTTACCCATTTACTCACTCTACCATTTTTTCTTCATTTTATTTGGGTGCATTTAGGCTAGCAAAACCCTTATCAAATCTTTTTTCTTTTACAAAAAAAACTATCTAATTCGAACCTTATATCATCCAAGGACTTAGATTAAACTGATGAGTTCCTTTTATTCTCTCTACCCATCTAATGATTTGCCAAGATTTAACTGTTTGGTCAGATTTTATTCTCTAACTATAAACATAAAATTCAAAACATGTATATTCAAGATTAAACAGTTTGATTTCCGTGGATTGTGGCATGAATAACAAGTTGTACACAATAATTATTATTCGTAGAAGTAAATGGTAGTGGCATTTTGACTTGCACACTTTCATGGTCTCTTTTGCTTTTGGGTTTCATATATTTGCAATTTTTTTTACCTTTTTTTACTCTTTTTGTCCTATGACTATCTTTTTAGGACATACCCTCTTTTAATTTTTTTAATATGGAATACATTTGCAGAAAGAAAAGGTATGTACAATATTACAAGGCTTAACCTTAGTTATTCAAGAATATGACTCCTATTGGTATAGCAGAATAGAAGTGGCTCCACTTAGGGATGGCATTTTCTAGTGTAATGTCAAGAACTTTCAAGATGAGTGGCCTCTAAATTGTTGTTGATGTTACCTTGCAAAGTGTTCCTATATGCATCTGCATTATTAATACCTATGACAATATACCTTTCGAAGCTTAGGGCCTTCTCTTCGGGCTTCAACTTCAAAAATCACCATCCAATCCAAACTAGACTTTTGAAAATAAAATATGTACAAGTGGGAAATGACAATTAGTAACTAGTTTCAAAGTAGTGTTTTAGCATACGACCATTCACTGGCCCACCTTCTGCTTCTCTCAGGAAGAAAGAATTATTTCCTCTGTAAGCATAAATGACATAGGGACCCTTCCATAGGAAACCAAATTTCCCATGTTTATCTTTGTCTTCTCTCCTTGAATCCCACTTGAGCACCTTGTCACCAAGGTATAAATCTTCAGTCTTGGTTCACTTCTCAAAAATCTTTTTGATCCTTTCCCACACAACTTGAGACCTGATATAGACCTCTTCCCTAGTTTATTGAAGTTGAATAGTATGATTGATTCTTCTTTGGATACTATTTGATTCAGCCTACAACTCTTGAAGTATCTTCATTATTGGTAATCCCAAAGAGGATGGAAAGACAACTTCCATCCCATAAACTAGTTGGTAGGGAGACGTACCAAATGATTTCTTAGTAGTCACTCTGTCTGCCCACAAGGCATTGACTAACTTTTTATTCCAAGTTTTCTTATTGTCCTCTAGTCACTTCTTGATGATGTTTACCAGGCTTTTGTTTGAGGATTCTGCGAGTCCATTTCCTTTAGGGTAATAGGTTGTAGAATGGCCCAAGGTGATATGATACTTATTGCACAAATATATCATTCTTTTGGATTTAAAGGTTGTTGCATTATCAATAATGAACATAGTTGGACATCTAAATCTTGATAGAATATTGGTTTCAAGGAAGGTTATGATAACAGTGTCTGTGGCTTGCCTTAAAGGTATGGCTTCTATCCATTTTGTGAAGTAGTCTATGGCTGTGAGGATCCATTTGTGCTGGGAAGACGAGGGTGGGTGGATTTCGCCAATGAAGCCTAAACCCCATTGTTGAAAGTGTATTTCAGCAGAGATCAGATTGAGGGGTAAAGGTAAAAGCTTTTTCTTTCGCTCAAAAATTTAACATTTTTGACAAGAGGTCAGATATTTCTAGACATCAGAAAACAAGGTAGGCTAGTAGAAACTAGCTCTAAGGATTTTATCTGTAGTGGTCTCCCAGTAAATGTGTCCTCTACAATCACCTGCATGAAACTCTTGTAAAACTTTATCAAATCAATCTTTTAATAAGCAATTAAGAAGAATACCTTCATGATCTCTCCAAAACAGAGCATTGTCTAATATACAAAATTTCAAAGATTTTGTGTTTAAAACATTGCTTTTAGTCCTAGATAATTCAGGAGGAGCTTGTAATTTTTGTAAAACATAAATAATATCAACATACCAAGGCGATTCAATAAAGGATTGGAAAGTTTGTGGAGTTTCCATCTCCTCTTCATTGTTTATTGCTGCAATAAGGTTTATATCGAAGGCCTGACAGTTCGATTCATCCATGAGCTTGGCTAAACCTTGGCCCTTGATTAAGTTAGTAGGTTTGATTTCTATATCATAATCTAAAATAGTAGCAGTCCACTTTCCCCTTCCATCTGGACCTTCTTGAGTCAGGAGGTCTTTGACTACTGAATTTGGAACATAGGCTACTATATGAGAATATAACATGTATACCTAATGTCCTTAATTCCTTTGAGTAAAGAAAATGTTTGTTTTTCCATTATATTGTATTTCAAGGGGGCATATATTAGGGCTTTGCTAAAGAAAGCAATAGGTTGTTCATAGGCCCAATCATTTTTCTGCAATAGAGCTGTAACTATTGTGTTCTAAGAATCAAATAAAAATAAGATGAAATCTCTGTCAAGTTTAGGACTGAATAACATAGGTGTTTTAAACTTCAAGATAGGCCCATCATCTTCTCCTTTCACCTTTGTTAAGAACTTTACTTACTCGGCCTTACTGTGGCATGAGACATCCCTCCACGGATTCAAAGAGGCACCCAAACCAACCCTAAACCCTCACATTGTTCTGTCCTCTTCTCCTGCAATAAAATACAGGTATCTCCCTCTTCACCAATTTGTTGTCCCTCCTCCTTAACGTTGCCTTGATGTTGCACCTTTGGATGATCTTAATATCCTCACATTAGTCCTCCTTTTATATGATCTTATGGGGCTCCAATGAACAAACTTAAGACTTTTGCCAACCTGTCAAACAGTCTAGGGCACACTCTTCTTTTTTACTATATAAACAACAAGGGGCAAAAGTATGTATGCATATACGTATCTATCTATTTATTTAGGTTTTAAGAAATTATGTGTCTATTTTGAAGCCATTGCGTAGAAATTCCAACTTCCAAGGTTCAACATTCGAGGTTAAAAGGATTTTTATTAAATGCTTCATGCATTTTGTTATCTACACATTCTTTCTATCATTATTGGTTATGCTGATGGAGAGGTGATTTCATTAGGTACATTATTTAGTTCTCCAAGAGATATTTTTTCCTAGCATTTAGGTGGTGTTATCACATAGAACTTTTCCCTAGAAGTTTTTAGAAGAAGGAAACGACCGAGGTAACCATAAACCAACTTTTCAGCATAGGCTCTGGCCAACCTATGGCTCAGAGAGGTCTCTCACTATATGATTTAGCTTTGTTTGTTGGGATTTTAGGCTAGTTATGAAGGTTCACGGGGTTTTGATTTATATTGAAGGTTGGATGGTGGAATCCTTAAAACATATGGATAGAATGATGCTTTTGGACCAGTTAGCTATGGATTCAAAGAAGAGCAACACAACTCGAATTAACTCACTAAAGGGAGTGTTGAAAGGGGAAACTAGCAAAGTAAAGTGTAGGTCTTTGGGCCAGATGGGTGAAATGATCTTAACCAGGGTGAGACAACACTTAAGAATTCTAAGACCGGGATTAAAATGAGGAACATAGGATAATCATGAACAAAGGGAAATTAAGAATCCCTTTCTATAGATTACAGGGAGGCTACCTAAACTAAGGAGCAATCAATAATTCCTTAACTTAGATAATTAGTAGAAAACATTAAAATGCATAATAGTTAGAACAGTGTGCAACGAAGCAAATTTTGAGATATCATTCCATATTATAGCATTCAATTCTTAGGTATACAATAAAGATGGTGGAAAAAATTTAAGAAAGAGAACAACAGAAGAGAAAATACTTGTCTGCACTTCTCTCTACACATGACTCCTATGAAATGTCATTCCATTATTAATTAATCCAACTTATTGGTCCAATCAGTGATACAATAGCTTATAGTCTTTTGATTAAAAGGGTCTATAGAAATATCCAGGAATCCACCCTACATACTTCAAATTGTGAAGTATTTATACAAAAATTATTACAAAATATCTCAAACTATCTTGAGATTTAATCTACGAAATACAAATATCTTCTTGCAAGAAGATAGAGACATGTATTGAACTATTTCATGTTGTCCCTTTTATTGTGGTGTTGGTGGCTATTATGGTTGGATTCGTAGGATTTTATGCTGGCTTGTTGTTATGTTCTTCTACATTTGAGTCTTCTTTAACCTTTACTTTCGCTTAATACTCTTTGACCCTGATCCTCTTTAACCATGCTAACCTGTTTTCATCTGTTTACCTGCCTGTTCTACATTTAATGTGGAGTAAATTTTTTATTGTCAATTTCTTACAGTAAATCAGTCATCTTTTCCCACCATTCTGCATAAGGTAACCTGACATTCATCATCAACCTATATATCTCATCTGCCACAGTATATTTGGAAAAATTGGGCTTACTGATGAATAAATGTTTTATCTCATGCTGGAGAAAAAACAAGTTCTCAAATGTATTATACAAAACTTTGCCTCTTGGCTATGCTTTTATTCTTGAAGTGCTAGCTTATTCTTTAGCAAAATTCTTGAGTCTTCTATCATACTCTTTCTATGTCATAATCTTTTCATTAATGACCAATGCGCTATGCAATCCTTTCGCCCACAAAATTTGGAATTTAACCATGAACCTATCAATGGTTGTCTGCATGCTTTGGCACTTTTCCTCTAAGTTTAGCATTAGGTTCCTCTTGGAAAGGACCTTCCTTATCTCCAAAATGGTTTCAATTCTATCTTCTATATCCAGCTCATGAAGCTCACACATGTTTTTTCTATTGAGAGGGTGGATGAGTCTATTGGCATCCTCAGGCATGTCTCCCAATTCTTCCTTGACCTTCTCAATACTTGTTGTAACTATCTTTCTCAATTCCATCTACTCAAAAATAACTTGAATGGATGACCAAATATCATTGATAGAGTCAATGATATTGTCCCATAACAGTTCCTTGGCTTGTCCAAGGGGTTTCTCCAATGTTAGGTATTTCTCCATGGCTTTGACTCTCTCACTCATTCTATTAGCCTTTTGTGCTTCTTCCTTCTGCATAATTTGGGAAAGTTTATAGTCAGTTTCTAAACTTGACACCTTTTCTTTTAGTTTGTTCATTTCTGTATGCTGGATAGACATTTCTTCCATGTCTTTGACCAACTCTGCTGCTTTTTCTCCTGATGCACATGCTGTTGTAGATTCTGCTGTAACTGGCAATGATGTGGCAGGTGGAGCCGTAGGTGCCAGTGAAGGTGTTAATGTGGAAGGGACTGTAGTAGATAATGTAGGGATGACATTTGTATAAGTTATGGCAATGTGATTTTGTTTTAATTGGATCAGGATCTCCAATTCTTTCTCTGTCTCCCTTATTTGATTATTGAGTCTTAGGACTAAGTCCACCAACTCCTCATGCTTTTTTTGGCTCTCCAAAACCTCCATTGCTTGAGGATGTTGGATTTGGGGTATCTTTAATTTCTTCTTAAGTGCAACAATATCATCGTTTTTCTTCTTTATGTGTTGTTCAGTAGCCTTTATGTCTTTGGGATCATGTCCCAACTCAATAACAAAGTCTTCCAAAGACTTAATCCTCATACCCTTGGCCTGTGAGGAGGCCTTCTCCAACTGAAACTGTGGAAAGATGTTGTTTAATGAGTTTTGTAGCTGATGGGTAGTTATGGGTTTACCTGTTAGGGTGGAGTATATACACTCATATAATTTGGAATGGTATAAATACTAGTTCCAAAATACAACATGATCCAAAGGTGCTGGAATGATTGTTTTCTTCATCTTTGACATTTTCCAAGTACATTAGCTTATGATGATAAATTATTTTGTAAAGAGACTAGAAATGCACCCAAGGAGCCACCTCCACCACATATACTTTAATTTTCAATATTCCTGACAAACTTAGAGATAATCCTAACAAGCATATGATATATGTTAAATGCCATGACAAGAACTTCTTAATCCGATAGATTATTACTGCATCACTGATATACCAAGTATAAGCACTGGAATTTGATGTTATCTCCACTAAACATACATTTATGGATCATACATATAACATGTTCTATTTTCATTTCTAAAAGGTTCACATTTTTTGAGTTAGCAGATATGATGGATCCATAAGTGCAAAATATCATCCACACCTGGTCTTCTCTCATGTTGCCCTCCAACCGTCCATGAGAGACCAAGTCCACATTTTAGCATCTACTCTTAGTTAGGGCATCCCAACACTTAAGAGACCCTTACACATGGATTCCCATAAACGCCACCAATCTTCCATTTTCTCTGCCATAGAGTAGATATTGCATAAATCTAGCCACCAACAACTTGTCCTCTCCTAGGACATCATCAACCATCCAATATGACCCTAGTTGGAGTTCCTTCATGGCCAAGGAAACTCCAAAAAATGGATGCCACACACTGCAAACTAAACAATCCAATACTGGTCATAGTGTGACCCAACACAAAGCAAAGTTCGAGAAATAACATACCTTTCATCTATCATTCATGGATTGAAGTTTGGTCACTAGTTAGGGCATCCTTGTAGCCCACAAAAACCTACCATTTGTGAACAATACCCCCACCAACGATTGCAGCCTCCTCAATTCTACAATTCTATGCTACTCGATGTCTTGATAGGAATGTACAACACCCAGATTAGGCTTGATATGAACAAAACACACATAATGTCTTAAAACGTAAATAGATAGATATATACATATATGCATACATACTTTTTCCCCAAGTTGTCTATATAGTAAAAAATAAGAGTGTGCCCTAGGTTGTTTGCCAGGATGTCAACCATCTTAAGGTTGTTCGTTGGAGCCACATGAGATCATATAAAAGGAGGACTAATGTCAGGATATTAGGATCATCCAAAGGTGCAGAGTCAAGGCAGTGTCAGGTAGGATGGACAAGAATTTGGTGAAGAGGGAGATACCTTTGTTTTACTGTAGGAGAAGAGGACAGAACAACGTGAGGGTTTAGGGTTGGTTTGGGTGCCTCTTTGACTATGTGGAGGGATGTATCATGCCACAACAATGTTGAGTAACTAAAGGTCTTAACAAAGGCGAAAGGAGAAGATGATGGCCCTGTCTTGAAGTTTACTTGAGGGTGGATAGTCCCAAATCTAGGCTATCACAAAGCTGCGATAAACATGGTTTACAAATTCCATGTTGTTTTTATCAATTGTCATAAACTCTAGTTACAAAGTGATAACCGAGAAGAAACTATGCAATGATATTTAATTATAATGACTAGTAGTAAAACACCATTCTATAGACAACATAATGAAATGTTAAATGCAATTCATTGTATGTTTATTCAGAGGGAAATGTGCGAAAAATATTCTCATGATTATTTGATTTTAATCATTTAATTATGGAGCATATTTCAATTAACTTATTTATATCATCCCCTCACTTTGTATTTCCTCTAGCAAGTTTGGTCCTCATACAATTCTGAAATTATACCTCAGACTCCTAAGAATGGAAGCTACCCTCATGACACTATCATCCTCCTTTCATTAGCACTAAAAGGTTTCTAGTAAGAAGGATATTACTAATCATTTCAACCATAAAATCACATCAAAAATACTAAGACAATAAAAGCATATGTCGCATTTATTGGAAGCCATCATCAAGAAAGCATATGGCCCTTCATATCGAATATGGTTTAGAGACTTTGTATCTACTATCTTAGTGCCCCCCATATAATTGTATAATTGTATCATATTTCTGGAAATGGTTGTCATGTGTTCCATGTTCTAATATCCAATAGAAATCAACAAATCAAGGGTTAGAAATTTCAAACCCTGGTGATTCTCTTATTGAATCCTCATTTTGTGAAACTGGTCAAAACTATTCTCAACTATAGGAGAAACACTATGCTTATTTGTCACATGTCTTATGAAAAAAGTGTGGATGCATTTTTTCATATGCTTCTTATTCAGAATTATAGTTATCCTACAAATTTCTTGGAGTAAGTTGTGTGAAATCATAATAACCTACACTTTCTTACATCAAATTAAGAGGTACCATGGTTAGCCCTAATATACACGTATGTCAATTCTCCATTATTTGGTATATAACACTTATGCTTTGAACAATTTGAGTACTTCTAGATGAATAAGTGGGAGCCCATCATTTGGGTAGCTCTATTTTTTCTTGAAGTTATGTTACCAAAAGTTACTAAATGAAGGATAAACCTGGAATCTAACTTCATTTGAAAATTTCCAACCTTCATTATGGGTTGTCCTTTCCAAGTGAAATTTTCATAACATTCAATTAGCATACCTTGCACAGTGCCTAACTATTAGTTTATTGGGATGTATCCTCATATATTTCTCCTCAATAAACTTGGATTTACAACCTATTTTATAGCAATAAAGTGTAATTTTATTCATGTTCTAGAAAAATTTCATCTTCTAGGGAAGTTTGAATTCACAGAGACCATGTATCCCCCACTACAAGTGGTCTTATAATACCTCAAGCACTTTTCATAATAACTTTCTAAATTGCAAAAATTAACTTTACTGAAACTCTTTCTTGGATCAACGGTTTCCTTGCAAAAACATGCTATTTATCTAACTAGACATAACAATGCAATGTAACAAATGAAATCACCTTCCAAACACAATAGTGAACAATTGTAATGAGAATGTGTAATGAAAATTCATCCTGAAGTTCTTAATAAAAATATTTATTGGACGATGAATATGGATGTGACATTGAGTTCTCCTTATAGTTGGCTCAAAATAGTACACACACATCATGTCTCCAACCATATATAAATAAATGGATACTTTTTCCTCTAGATTGTCTTCCTCCTAGACATGCGATATCTGCTTTTATTGTCTTAGTATTTTTGATGTGATTTTATCATTGAAATGATTAGTAATATCCTTATTACTAAAAACCTTTTAGTGCTAATTAAATGAGGATGATAGTGTTCTGAGGGTAGCTTCCATTCTTAGGAGTATGAGGTATAATTTCATAATTTTATGGGGACCAAACTAGCTAGAGGAAATACAAAGTGAGGGGATGATCTAAATAACCTAATTGAAATATGTTCCATAATTAAATGAGGAAAATCAAACAAGTATGAGAATATTTTCCCATAGTTCCCTCTGAATGAACATATAATGAATTGCATTTAACATTTCATTATGGTTTCTATAGAATGGTCTTTTACTACTGGTCATTATAATTAAATATAACTGCATAGTTTCTTCTTGGTTATAACTTTGTAACTAGAGTTTATGACTGTTGATAACAACAACATGGAATTTGTAAACCAAGTTTATTGCAGGTTTGCGACAACCTAGATTTGGGACTATCCACCCTCAGCTAAACTTCAAGACAGGCCTATCGTCTTCTCTTTCACCTTTGTTAAGACCTTTACTTACTTAGCCTTGGTGTGGCATGAGACATCCTTCCACGCAGCCAAACAGGCACCCAAACCAACCCTAAACCCTCACATTGTTTTGTCCTCTTCTCCTGCAGTAAAATAGAGGTATGTCCCTCTTCTCCAATTTGTTGTCCCTCCTCCTTAACGTTGCCTTGATGTTGCACCTTTAGATGATCTTAATATCCTCACATTAGTCCTCCTTTTATATGAACTCATGGGGCTCCAACGAACAACCCTAAGATGGTTGCCAACCTGTCAAATAGCCTAGGACACAGTCTTCTTTTTGATTATATAGACAACTAGGGGCCAAATTATGTATGCATATATGTATCTATCTATCTATTTAGGTTTTAAAACATTATGTGTCTATTTTGAAGGCATTGCGTAGAAATTCCAACTTCCAAGGTTCAACATTCGAGGTTAAAAGGATTTTGAATAAATGCTTCATGCATATTGTTATCTACACATTCTTTCTATCATTATTGGTTATGATGATGGAGAGGTAATTTCATTAGGTAGATTGTTTTGTTCTCCAAGAGATATGTTTTCATGGTGTATAGGTGGTGTTATCACATAGAACCTTTCCCTAGAAGTTTCTAGAAGAAGGAAACGACCAAGGTAACCACAAACGAACTTTTAGTCAAAGGATCTAGCCAAACTATGGCTCAAAGAGGTCTCTCACTATATGATTTAGCTTTGTTTGCTGGGATTTTAGGCTAGTTCTAAAGGTTCAGGGGGTTTTGATTTGTATTGAAGGTCGGATGGGGAATCCTTAAAACAGATGGATAGAATGATGCTTTTGGACCATTCAACTATGGAGTCAAGGAAGGGCAGCGGAACTGGAATTTACTCACTAAAGGGAGTGTTGAAAGGGCAAGCTAGAAAAGTAAAGTGTAGGTCTTTGGGCCAGATGGCTGAAATGGTCTTAACCAGGGTGAGAGAGCACTTAAGAATTCTCAGACTGGGATAAAAATGAGGAACAAACAATAATCAGGAACAAAGGGAAACTAAGAATCCCTTTCTATAGATTACAGGGATACTACCTAAACTAAGGAGCAACCAATAATTCCTTAACTTGGATAATTAACAGAAAACATTAAAATGCATAACAGTTAAAACAAAGTGCAATGAAGCAAATTCCGAGATATCATTCCATATTATAGCATTCCGATTTCAGGTATACAATAAAGATGGTGGAAAAAATTTAAGAAAGATAACAACAGAAAAGAAAATACTTGTTTGCACTTCTCTCTACACATGAAACCTATGAAATGTCTTTCCATTATTCATTAATCTAGCTTATTGGTCCAGTCAGTGATACAATAGCTTACAATCTTTTGATCAAAAGGGCCTATAGAAATGTCTAAGAATCCACCCTACATACTTCGAATTGTGAAGTATTTATACAAAAATTATTACAAAATACCTCAAACTAACTTGAGATTTAATCTAGGAAATGAATGTATCTTCTTGCAAGAAGATAAAGACATGTATTGAACTATTTCATGTTGTCCCTTTTATTGTGGTGTTGGTGGCTTTTATGGTTGGATTTGTAGCCCTTTATGCTGGCTTGTTGTTGTGTTCTTTTACATTCGAGTCTTCTTTAACCTTTACTTTCACCTGATACTCTTTGACCCTGATACTCTTTAACCATGTTGACCTGTTTTCATCTGTTTAGCTGGTTGTTCTACAATTACTGTGCAGTAACTTTTTTACTGTGAATTTCTTACAGTAAATCAATCATCTTTTCCCACCATTCTGCATCAGGTAACTTGACATTCATCATCCACCTATATATCTCCTCACTGTTATGAAACCAGCTCAAGAAAAGATAGAAAAGATAGATCAACGCCTTAGAATTAATCCTCTTCGACGGCGCAACCTCCTTTACATTACATAAATGAACAATTCTTGGATGATAAAAATAACAAAACCTCCTTTCTATATATAGGAGTCTAAGGAGTCACCATATAACCCAGCCGACCTAACAATAATAATATAAAGCCACAAAAATAACAATAGAGGGATTCTATGGGGCACAGTAATAATAATATGGGGGAAATAGGGGCACAACAATATAAATAAGGGGTACAACTACCATAGTAATGGGGTAATCACTAGTATTATAGGGACCGAACAATCGCCCTCAGTATATGAATATGTGTTTTATCTCATCCTGGAGAAAAAACAAGTTCTCAAATGTATTCTAAAAAACTTTGGCTCTTGGATGTGCTTTTATTCCTGAAGTGCTAGCTTATTCTTTAGCCAACTGCCTGAGTCTTCTATCACACTCCTACTGTTTCATAAGTTTGTTATTAATGACCAATGGGCTATGCAATCCTTTCTCCCCCAAAATTTGGAATTTAGCCATGAATCTATCAATGGCTATCTGCATGTTTTGGCACTTTTCCTCCAAGTTTACCATTAGGTTCCTCTTGGAAAGCACCTTCCTTATCTCCAAAATGGTTTCAGTTCTATCTTCTATATCCAGCTCATGAAGTTCATTCCTATTTTCGCTATTGAGAAAGTGGATGAGTCTATTGGTATCCTTGGGCATGTCTCCCAATTCTTCCTTGACCTTCTCAATAGTTGTTGTAGCTATCTTTCGCAATTCCATCTACTCAAAAATAACTTGAATGGATGACCAAATATCGTTGGCAGAGTCAATGATATTGTCCCATAACAGTTCCTTGGCTTGTCTAAGGGGTTTCTCCAATTTTAGGTCTTTCTCCATGGCTTTGACTCTCTCACTCATTCTATTGGGCTTTTGTGCTTCTTCCTTCTACATAATTTGGGAAAATTTGTAGTCAGTTTCTAAACTTGACACCTTTTCTTTTAGTTTGTTCATTTCTGTATCTTGGATAGACATTTCTTCCATGGCTTTGACCAACTCTGCTACTTTTTCTCCTGATGCACATGTTGTTGTAGATTTTGCTGTAACTACCAATGATGTGACAGGTAGAGCCATAGGTGCCAGTGAAGCTGCCAGTGTGGAAGGGATTGTAGTAGATAATGTAGGGATGACATTTGTAGAAGTTGTGGAAATGTCATTTTGTTTTAATTGGATCAGACTATCCAATTCTTTCTCTATCTCTCTTAGTTGATTATTGAGTCTTAGGACTAAGTCCACCAACTCCTCATGCTTTTGTCGGCTCTCCAAAACTTCCATTGTTTGAGGATGTTGGAGTTGTGGTATCTTTAATTTCTTCTTAAGTGCAACAATATCATCGTTTTTCTTCTTTATGAGCTGCTCAGTAGCCTTTATATCTTTGGTTTCATGTCCCAACTCTATAGCAAAGTCTTTCAAAGACTTACTCCTGATACCCTTGGCTTGTGAGGAAGCCTTCTCCAACGTAAATTGTGCCAAGATGTTGTTCAATGAGTTTTGCAGCTGATGGGCAGTTATGGCTTTACCTGTTATGGTGGAGTATATCAACTCTCTAGCCTGTTTATGCAGTTCTATCTTGTCTATGGGATGAATATCACTTGCCAATACTTCAAA
Organism: Pinus taeda; assembly: GCA_000404065.3. Taxonomy (NCBI): domain Eukaryota; kingdom Viridiplantae; phylum Streptophyta; class Pinopsida; order Pinales; family Pinaceae; genus Pinus; species Pinus taeda. The sequence continues at coordinate 38,226 of APFE030921971.1, forward strand.
ACCAACCCTTTTGAAATCTGAAGATGTCTTCGACTACTGTGTTGTAGGTTTGATAAAGGAGATTTGAATTTTTTCCTCCTTCATGTCAAAAGTTGACATCAGTCTTCTTTTATTTATGGGAGAGAGTTTCAGATATTGCACATAAGTCTGTTTTTTGAGTTTCTCATTCCTCATTTTGATTTCTTTATACCTGTCCTTTATGTGTTGGTCCTTGTCAGCAGGCCTACTGAATGAGCACACTTCCACACTTAGCTCCCTTTCCAACATCTGAGTCTGTGATGTGGATGGCTCTTGTATGTCTCTATATGGAGCTGTGGGCCTACTTTTGCCTACCTCTATGTTCATTAACTGTGTTGACCCTTATGTATTCTCCTGCCCAGAGGCAACATTGAGCCTTTTCCTATTGCTGTGACTTATTTCTTGATGCATATTAGAGGTGTCCATTCCTGAAGTGGAAGCTCCCTCTCTATTTCTTTTTGGATATTTCTCCTCATTATTTGGATTCTGCATGATAAGAGGGGTACTCATGGTGGCTTCTTTCTATTCTGGTACCTATAGAAATGAGCTCTCATCAATTTGCCTCTCTAAATCAATCAAGGTATTCTCAACGTCTAGCTGTGTAGTATCTCTATCTATAAGAGTGTTCTCCAACCACTTAGATTTCAGTTATGGGGTGTTGAATGTAAGGCCCTAGTTTGGCCGTTTTCCTAGGTCTAGTCATGAATCCCTCAGGGTCATATCTCCAGATGAAACTCTGCTCGAATTTCATTTGCTACAAAATCTGGTCTACTTCCTTTCCTACCTCTCTAGAATTGCAGATGAAGTGGCCCAATTGATCTTTGACTTTGAAATGTGTTTTCTTCTTGGTTGAAACAAAATTTACTTCACCTGAGTTCATTATCTGCCTATAATGTTCCAAAGTAAATAATCTCATGTGGAGGTATTTGGGTAGTTTATATGGTGCAAGATGGCACCCATAGATCCTTATGTCTATGTGGTTTTGGTACATGTACCAATCTCCCACCTTGGTTTGGTTGGATAGCTGGAGGACCCTTCTTACTTTTGGACTTATCCTCGGTGGAGGATTTCCTGTAAGCATAGCCATGACTGGATGTACAAAAGAGTCCATAAAATCTGAATAAGTGTATGGTGATCCAAATTTGTGGAATAATGGGGTCCAAAAAATGACAGATCTGGGTTGGCCTTTGGTATGAAGCTTTTCGAGAGTGAAAGGAAATATGTCCAGTTTGTATTACAAGAACGTTTGATAGAGGACAAATGAGTACTTGAACACTCTTCCATTGCTCATTCTAGTAAACTGCTCATGCATACAATCAGCTATAAACTCAACAAAATTGTGCAAAATAGTAGGAGGTTGTCTTGGGGTATAAATGGACATGAAGGCAAGTATAAGCTCATCAATGTATTTATTGGTAGTGTAGCCCAAAATGCAGGATATCATGGTCAAAATATGTTAGCCCCTTGTAGAGAGAATGGCTGACATATATGGAGGGGGATCTTAAGGAATATTTTTTTCTTCCACCATGAAAGTTTGGAGTAACTCGGCTGATCTAGATGGATTTAACTTGGTGTACTGGTCTATCATATCCCCAACTAAGATTGGGGCTGGATTGGGTCCTGGTTGAAACTGTAACATTTCATTTATGGATTCAACTGTGATGGTAAACAAAACCTTCTGGTGAAGAGACATGATGTTCTATGACTAGGAGCATAGCATGCATGGCACATGTGAGCTATTTCTAGGAAGACATGTACTTGGGGGAACTGATATCTAGGAAAATTAGACTCCCAGAGGCCAATGTCATCTCACTAGTTTAGGTAGTTGTCTTTGCTCAAGCAATGAACTTTGAGCAGGAGCTCTAATGTACTGGTATATTTTATTTGGAAGTCCCTCTCAACCAGGGGAAGGTGGTCTAGGTCCAAATGTGGGGACATCACAAGTCGGGCATCCATGGCAATAGGGGCAGCCATTATTCAGTTCTTGAGGATTTAGGCATTGGGGTTTGTTCATAGGTTTAAAACGTAAATTGGGAAATTTCAGAGTGTTTTGGCCATAGAAGTTTTTAAACATAAGGTATTTTTAAATTAATTTGACTTAATGAACATACTGAACAAACTAAGTGTTTCCAAATTTCAACTGGGAGTCATATTCTGTAGTGAAATACCTAGAATCTGGGCGAGTTGGCTTCAAAATTATGGTTCATGGCCATTGTAGAGGTTTGTACAGTTCTAGTACAGACTGGGAGGTTAATTGCGTTGTCTGCAGCATCTTGTGGAGCAAATTTGGAGGTTTGTCTATTATTCAATTTGATGTTTGAAGGAGTCACAAAGGTTTTCTTAGTTTTACAAGGAAAATATATCAAATGGGCGAAAACAGGGCCTTTTGGCTTTTTATAGAAAAATAATGGTTTTTTGGTGGGTTCATTTACAAATGAATAGTTGGCGGTTTATTTAGTTAAGCGGGGAGCATTACTGGAGGGTCGTCGCACCGCTTTTGTGGCATGGGTGGTATTCAGGAGGAGTCACTTGATGTGCCTTAGAGCATGACATGTAGCATTCAGGAGATCGGGGAAACCACCTCATCAAGAAGGTAAAGGTTGCCGATTGGGTTCAGCCGATATGGATGTAGGCCATCGGATGAGGGGGGTGATGATTGAACAAGAGTTGGGTGAGGGAATTGCATGGGGGATAAAGGGAAGGATTTCGGGGGGCCCATGGGCTTAATCTTTAGCGGTATGGGATTAGTTTAGGAATTAATCTTGGGTTAAGTTATCGACCAGGGCTTTAATCACGAGATTAGGGGATCGAGTGACATTAACGATGGGATTAACTTAGGTTTGTCGAGATTAGGTAATGATCCAAATGGATCCCAGAAAATCCTGTAATTCTTCTAAGTCTTCTAAAGATCAAAACTATCATAAAAGAAGAACTCTTTGAAATAGCTGATAACACTATCAGGAGTGAAAAACCTAGAGAAAACAAGAAAAATAGAGCCTATGAGAAGTCAAAGGAACAATGCACTAGAGCCGTCGAATATGGCCAATAAACAGTCCAGATCTGATTGGCATATCGCAATTGGCGATGGCAGGCAGAGTCTATCGGAGGTGGCTATATGGGAAGCGTGATAGCGATCAGTGCGATTAAATGAGAGTCGTTGATCTATGTGTGCAGATCAATGGTCTAGATTCAATCACGCTATCACATCGTTGACACACACACACACACACACACACACACAGA
>APFE030921974.1:0-11386 GCA_000404065.3 Pinus taeda
AGCATGATGAAATGATTCTCTTTTGCCTTTCATCCCTGATGTTCATTCCGTACTTTCAGCAGCCTGAATATTGTATCCTGCGTGGCTATCCCACTCCGTATCCCCTTGTGACCAAGAAAACGCTTGCATGCCTCAATCTGTGACTCCATGCCCAATGGTTCAAAACTTATAACACTTTACTGTGCCTCTTTACTCGAGAATCCTACCTTCCTCCCAATCACAGTCAAGATTCCCTTGAAGTCAGAAAGGTAGCCTAAAATCATCAGCTAAGGTTGAATCCAGATCAACTGAGGTTGAATCTAAAGGAGAGAGCCCTCTCTGATTGCAGGTGGGCTAGAACCTGCAATCAGAATATTGGTTTGTGGTTACCTCGGCCGTATCCCTAATAGGAGCCTAGGGACAACCTGAGTGATAACAGGTACTGCCACCAACAATATTGCTAAGTATATGTCTATAATTTCACTTCTCAATGAAGCATCATCTCGGGACATCTCCAATGTGGTGGTAAGGTTAGACTCTTAGCTTGTTGTTATGCAATTGACAAATCATTATCACATTCACAATCCAATCTTGTTATGTCATTATTTAAGGGTATGACTCTTGGAATGTTAATTTTTGTTTATTACATATGAACACATTCCTCGAGAATTTAATACAGTTGTTGATTCACTGGAAAACTATGTAAACTATGTATTATATTGGCATATGTCTCATTCATTATAGATCCTTGTATTGAAGTAAATATTTACACAGATAAAAATTTACAAAAACACTTAAAAAACAATTACCTAATAAAACGCCAAATATATATATATATATGTGTGTGTGTATGTGTGTGTGTGTTGTGTGTGTATATATATATATATATATATATATCTATATAGATATATCTATATATATCTATAATATATATATATATATATATAATATATATATAATATATATATATATATATATAATATATATATAATAATATATATATAATATATATATATATATTATATATATATATATATATATATATCGAATCCAGTCTTTTACATCAAAACATTTCCCAAAACTTTGGTGTTTTCAGTACAAAATGGCTACTAAGCCTCGCTATAAACACCTGTTGGCTATACCATGCGCCTACCAAAAATAGCTCATGAAAAGTCAATATAGCTCTAGCTTTCCTCCGAAGATGAACCAAAAATGCTCAGGCACACCAACAATGTGTCGCTTCATGTGAGTGGGAATCAAAATCATGGGAAGGGGGGGAATGCCCATGCTCAGACCTTCGAGGTTCATCAGAACCTTATGGAGACTCTATGCATCTTCCCCATCTTCGAAAGTTGCTACTCCTATGCCAACTCTAGGTAGTTGGTCCCCTAACCTAGCTTGGCGAGACATGCCTGTAGGTTGTACTGGTGCCACATCTGTGTCAAGCAAAAGCTTCATGTCAGTACTTGTTCACCCATAACAACAGAAAAATTACATAAATATTCAAAAGCTAAAAAATACTTTAAAAATACTCTCAAACAACCTTCTTACCTTGAGGTCCCCACTGTGTACTAGGTGGCAGTATCAAGTCAGGATCTCCAGTAAAGTCCATGCCTTCATAGGCATAGTCATCGATCATCATAATTTGAACGCTAAGCCACTCGAAGAAGCCTTATTCAAAAAAATGTCAGATTCGTCCCCCCTCCAGTGCGAGGATTGAGGGATTCCCATCGCCTTGCTTGGGCTCCCTAGGATCAAGTGGACCCACTCATCCATGATTGCATAACATGCACCCTCTCAAGTATAAATTATACAATGAGTGTACCATACCCAAAACTCTATTTGGTTTGAGTCTTACATGTCATCAACTCCACCTTCAGCTGACGAAGAACTGCCTCACACCAGTTGAAGATATGAGGCTAGACATAATTAATGGTGAGAAACATTTGGGCCTTTGTCGCAACAAGGGGACTCTTAGACCCCGCTAAGCATACGATCATCCACAATATGGCCCTCATGGACCTAGACCTAATTCGCTCGATAGGGACCCTGTTACTCACCATTCAACTCTTAGGTATGTAATAAGTCTAGATCAACTCTAGGGTGGACCATGGATCTATCCTGCCCCCATTCTAGCTTTCTCATGAACCTCTACATGACAAACTAGTCAAGAAATAGATATCATCTCTATCAATTGAGAGCTCATGGCCCCCGATCTAAAACACCCCTTGGTGTTCATCCCAATGTTAAATTATCCAGCTTAACAGTTCTTCCTGGCCTTTCATCATGTCAAGCCTTTTATATTTCATCAAGACACATCTATGCAGCACAAGTATGCATGCTTGATCATTTCTCATCAGTAGATCCTGGCGATCATGAGCTCGTTCTCTCCATAAAATCATGATGATGGATCAAAACCTCCACAAATCAACCCAAAAATATGTCAAAATGGGGTATAAATTCTTGCTAAAACACTTTCTAGGGTTTTGAAATGTACCCTCATGCACTAACACCCACCATATGGAAAACATGGCACACTAACACCCTCCTCTAGGTCATGAAGGGCGTTCAATGACCCTCTGGACCTAGAGGGGAGTGTTAGTCACATTTTATGTGATAGGTCCTCCCCAAAGTCCAAAAATCCACTCCCAAAGCAGCTAAAAAAGGTTAAGGAATGCAGGATAAGGGTTTTTCCATCTACCTGGAACAAACGACAAGTTGAATGGTTGCCTAGATTGCCCACAATCATCCGGGGAATATCTTCTCATCTTCCACTCCAAAACACTCTCACAACACTCAAATGATGCAAATGGTGAAAATGGAGGCTAAAAAACTTACTTATAGTCACTTTGTAGGTATGACTCATCTTAATTAAATTCATTTAAATATAAGTAGTTCATTTCCTATGCTATTTATCATGCACCATGTCAACATATTGTCAAATATTACTCATGCTTTGATGAAAGGACTTTCAGGGCTGAATTGTAGAAATGACCATGTTCGATTCACTATGAGTACTTTCTTTTATGGGATATTTTCTCTCGCTTGAACTAAAAAACCCCTTTGTTTTTGGCATTAGGCTCATTAAACTCATACAACAATGGTATAAGTGCTTTCTTTTTTCGAACTATTTTTCACTCTTAAATTGAAAAATCCCTGAGTTTTTCCCTTCTTCAGGCTCGTTAAATCTACGAAGAAGGAATGAGAAATCATTTTTTCTCTTTTTCCTTGCTCATTAAACTTAAAAATATACCCTGAGTTTTCTTCATTTGACTCGTTAAAATTTGATGAAGATCTATTAAATTTGTTGTAGCGTGACTCATTAAAATTTCATGACAAATATCAAGTTTACTCTGTCTCCTCGTACTCGTAACAAAATGAGGAAAACATCTATTGAGTGTAGGTTAATCTCTTTATCTGGACTCAGTAGACTAACTTACGGATGAGAAGCCTTTTCAGGTATACTATTAAACCTTTGTCACACCCAGTTAAAAACTATGACAAAAGTACCACCCTAGAGTCACTCTTTACAATATTTTCAGACTCTTGAAATATGAAAATACTATCAAGTTTACCCATCTGGACTCATTAAATTAATCCGATGGGGAAAGTAGAAAATATAATTGCTTTATGTTAGTATTTTAAAAAGGCTTTATTGGTAGCAGTCACTCCCTTGAATATGGAACTCCCTCAGCAAAACCTTGTTTATGATGGCCTCTCAATATGAACCTTACCATCCTATGAGTTTATCCTATATACCCTGATGTTATTGCATCTATGTATCCTAACACTCTTTGGTGTTCATGAGTCTAGTGTTTCATGGTTAAAAACTTTGTGTCGTGCCTTCTATTGTTAAAGGGAAACCCTTTATCTTATGTTTCCTCCATCAAACCATCAAGCATATTCTTCCATCATGCCCTCTGTCGATTCAACCCAATGCTCAATCTATTCTTCAAAATAATTATAGTCTAATTTCGTGTCGACTAATGTAGGACACATCATGGCCTGCCTTTTGATAGATCTCTTCCTATTGACTTCAACACTCTATCTAGGAACCAGACCCAAAAACACTTCAGTACCTTGGAAACTTACAGACATTAGTGGAAGGTTACCTTGTGTTTGGTCAGGGGTTTTCATTATTGGCCCCTCGTTAAACGATTCTACAAGTGTTCAACAACAAAAACATTATTCACACTAGCTAGATTGTACTCTACATCTTGGAGACCATCACTATTATCGGTGACCATCCTCGCATTTGTTAACAGTATCCATTATTTATTGGTAATCAGACGATTTTGTGCATGTCTGACCTCAACACCTTTATTCACATGTATCAAACTATGCTATTAAGGTGAAGCAGAAACAAAGACCTTGGGTAGAGGCTTACATCACTCAGCCTTGTTTCCTCTCCCAAGTTGCATATATTATTTTTTGGAGACAACTCATTAGAATGATCTTATATGACACATGTTCTGCATTGTGCTTATTGGTGGCCACGATTGTCATATCTCTCTGTTGAGAAATCACTCTGACATAGCTATTGAGTGTGGAAATGCCCGACTCAAGACATGATTTTGCATGTTTTATATATATGTGTTGTATAAGGTTTCTCATATTCCCAAATCTTTGATCCTCTCTCTCCTTTTTCAAAGAAAATGACAATTATATAAAATTATTTTGTCCATTGTCTATGCCTCTAATCTCACACTTTAGGGGGCATCTATTACATAGGAAAATGACCTCATCATCATCTTAGAGCAGAAGGGCAAGTTGACTAAAAAACTGACCAAGTTCACAGACTTATTTTTCAATCTAACGCTCTCCAGGAACTAGATACCTACTTTATACAGCTTCCTAGCCATGCATCAGGTGCGTTAGTCCATAGGAAAACTCTATTTGTTTCCTCGGGAAGCGAATTAGTCAATTTAAGTGAGTTTCTGGAGGTCAAAGGAGCAAGTTGACCTAGAAATATCCATATATTCACTCCTATGTCAGCTCATAAAATAGGGAAACATCCAGATTTGACATGTTTGGAGGAATTTCTATTCCTAATGGAGTCTACAAATAGGGAAAGAGCACTAAAGCATGGAAACATCTCTGCTTTTTCCCAAAGGAACTCATGAAGGATTTGGCAAGGTTTATCCTCTCATGCTATATATTTGAGGCTAGGGCCATTATGAAAAAGGTCGAAATTATAGAAAGGATTGCATATTGACTATCGAGCTTGTATTAAGAAATTGGCTCTTCAAGAGGTTAATAAGAGAGAGAGAGAGAGAGAGAGAGAGAAGCTAGAGGAGTAAGGGAAGACTGATGCAACTGATGATTGTAATCACTCTTTTATATCATTAATATAGACCTGAAATTGTGTTTTCCATTGCTTGGCATTGGTATTGTGATTTATTTACATGTTTATGAAACACTAATGACTATGAGTGGCTTAAATGTATGTAGTTAGATATCCCTAGGTATAATTGTATTGATTGTTGAAGTTATATTCTGTGATATTACACCTCGTCTTGTTTATGTGCAGGTATTGATATTGGAGCTATATGAGGGATCTTCCACTTCGCTACTTTGTGTTCTACGACAACACCACACCAAGACCTGAGGTAACATTCCTTCTTCTTCTTTGATTATAATTTCACTAATACGAATATGTGCATGTATCTCTGGGCCATTTGCAGCTAATCTAACTGTCTACCAATGATCTTGGGAAGATCCTTGAGGGTATCTCCATCACCCAACACCCATGCATTAATCCCTATAACATTAGACATCACAAAACCATCATCAGATTGGTCTCTACCCAAGCCTTCTAGGGCTCCAGAGTGTTTGTTCCAACCTAGCTTCCACGGCTCCAGAGTGTTTGTTCCAACCTAGCTTCCAGGGCTAGTAACTGAACCCATGGCTATTGCCAGACTCTAGAGAATTTTTCCAACCAAGGCTATTGGACTAGTAGCTCATCCCATAGCTTTTTCTAGGTTTCCCAAGTGTTTTTCCAACTAGGGTTTCCAAGTCTAGTAACTCAACCCACGAAGGGCTTCTAGAGCATTTTTCCAACCAGGGATTTAAGGACTAGTAACTTAATCCAAGCTATTATAGGGCTTATAGAGCATTAGTCCAACCAAGGGTACAGGATGAATAACTCAACCCAATCCATTATAGGGCTTCCAAAGTGTTTGTCCAACCAAGCCTCCAGGAACTAATAACTCAACCCAAGCTAAAGGAAACATGAGAACCAACCAAGAAAACAAAGAAATGAACCTACAAAACCATGGTTATCCAGGAAATGGAAAGGCTAGGCAAATCCACTATCAATCTAGGAAATACTCCATGTTGATGATAGATCATAACCAATAAACCACATGCATGCCAAAAAAAGTGAGGAAAACATACATGCAACTCGGTACCTGCAAGAAAAACTGCTATAGATGTTGGTCCTAATGTCCTCTTGTGCTTTCCTACTCTTCCTTTTCCTTCTTTCTCCAAAAATCCAAGTATTCCACACTCCTCCAAGAGTTCTCCATAAAAACTCTAAGTGTCCAAGAGTATGAGAGAGAGAGAGAGAGTAGAAAGGAGCTCCGCTAAAACCTATCAAAAGATTGCCAATTGATCCTCGAAATAATTTTTATCAATGAGGCCTCTATTTTCTTCATGTTCCACTATTTTCCTTTAATTTCCTCCTCACATGCAACATGTGACCTTTCACCTTAATTTTCTCCTTATTTCCTTTATTTTCATAAATAAAATGCCAATTAATGCCTCATGCCTTTCCAAAGCCTTTTCCATTTCCTTTTCCAATTTCCTTAGCCATAATAACCAAAATGAACACCCACTATGATGATTTTCCCACCATTTAGCTTGGAATACATGTCCCATGGCCGTGGTCTTATATACTTTTACATGGAGCTTTAACGAGGCTTGTTATATAAACCACTAGATAGGGTAGCAATCCACTATGATGCTTGCTGAAAAGGGTTGACAAACCACTAATTGCTTGTTGAGGAGGATGATAAACCACTTAATGCTTTCCATGTAAGAAAACAAATGGCCCAGACAGTAAGTTATATGTTTCTATAATGCTTTCCCTTAAGATACAACTAATAGACCACCTATAAAGTAAATCCATACTCCTGAACTTTGTCATTACCTCAGATGAGCCTAGTTGAAATCCTTGAGAAAGAAATCCCTTAGATCATGGATCTAGCTTGGGGGTGGATAGCTGCAAGAAAAACTATGGTGCAGTTGACCTATGGTTGAGTGGAGAGTTGAATTCCCAACTTCAATTTTAGCCATCTCTAGCCATTCAAATAAGTGCCATGTCTTATGTATATTTGGATGTGAATGTTTCAAATGATTGGTATTTTATTAGTTGATGTATGACTCTGTAATGTTCTTGAATGGTTTTTAAAAATTGTTGCATGTCCTTGATGGGAAATATGCCTTGGATTTTCTTTTGGATAAGTTGGGATATTAAATTTCTATATATGACATGAATGTTTATTGAATTTATATACAAAAGTGATTAGTTTCATGAATACATGTAGTTAACTGTTATTACTAGTGCTCTGATGGTTGGCATGCTTAGAAATTGAAAGTTTCCTTGACTTGTTTAATATTATAATGCACTATGTTCATGGATAGAATGGATTGTGCATTATATGTGATGTGTATGGTATATATATGTAAATTTTTAATGTTTATTTCTCATCATGGGAGTGCTCCAGGCCATAATCAGATCCAAGGAAATCCCATAAGATCTTTGAGAAATCCTTGGAGTCTCTTAGTATTTTTAATGCAAGTTATGGGATTGTATTCAATTCAATAAGCCTTTAAAACTATTTATATAAAAAGAGATTTGGTTTCAATTGATTTTGGGTGGATGCAAGATGGGGAAATACTCATTGATCGATATGAAAATTCATGTTGGTTGGCACCTCCCTCGCCGACCTGGAGGCATAGATCACTTGGGAATGAGTGTTGTGATGGAGGGAACAGATAGAGATTCCCTTCTTATTGGATAACAAATATTCCTAACACATTTTTCCTCCCTTGGCTCTTACAGGCATTAATCGTCTGGGTTGGGTGTTATTCATGGATTTCGGGATGAGATTATTCCCATTACCCTATGTGAATATTCACGTCACACCATGTTGTACGCAAGTTTGGAATAACACCTACCTCTTGTCTCGCCACTACAACACTATGGCATTATCACGTGGAGGCATGGTAGGGAAATTTTGAGGAAAACCTAGAATTTTCTATAATGTAAAGGTGTTGATTTTCATGAAGGGAATTAGCCCTGTGGGGCTCTGATGTAAATTGAGGTGGCAGGTGCCATGTAGTTCTGGAAAGTTTACATGGACACCACATGGATGGTGACATGGAATATTGTTTAAGTTGTACCTCTGTGGCATGAAACATAGTAGGTTAAATTGGCCCTGTTTGATGGACAAAAAGTTTAATTTTGGATGAAATGTGGCACTGTTAGAGGATGCCACATGGCAAGGTGACATCACCCTAACATTTGTATGATTTCAGCAAGGAGAAGGGGAGATAGGTGTTGCAGCACAAAATGATGTGGCCACCAAGTGGTTCCAAAAATCATGCCATGTTGGAGGTGATCGAAGGTGCAATGTCAAATAAAGGCATTGAGATATGAGAAGGCTCTAGTTAACACATTTTGTCTAGTGCTTGACAGAGAGAGCTAGATAGGAAACCCTCCAACTACTGACATGATATCTACTGTTGTGTCACGAAGGTTGAGCAGGGCATTTTCTTAATAAATGACATGGTGCTGCGATGACACTATGGTGCTATGATGTGGTGAGAGTCATGCTAGATTTTGAGCTACATGACAAAGCCATGTATGCCATTCAATATTGCAATGTGTGCATGCTTGTTGATTTGGTAAGGTTTAATGAGAAATTATTTAAATGAGCATAACTTAAAATATGAAAGTTTGATTGAGATAAAAATTATATCATGGAAATCTCTTGACGAGCCAAATGTAATGGTGGCATTGGTTTTTAGTTTCTAGGAGGTTGGAAAATAAGATGTTTGCGACCCCAAATTCATAATAGACCTTGGAGATTGGGCTAATTTTAATGTAGCACCTTCCAAAACCCCATGATTACCCAAGGGGGTGGGAGGGTGTGTTACAAAGTGGTATTAGAGAGAATATTCAACATTGGAACTTGTTGACGGTGCTGGACCCGCCAACATCAGGGGATCTCCCTCGTATGAAGTCCCAACTAGAATTCACATTGTTTGGTGTGGGTGTCCCATTCGATACGATGGATCGGTTGCCATTATCTTAAATATTTTCCTCAACTCTTTCTTGTCAGCCTTAGAGAGTGGTCTACCTTGTCTTGCAAGAAGTGAGGTTTGCATGCCTGGTGAGTGTAAGTTTCACTTGTGTCAATAGTTCTTTCACCGTAGAGGGAGAAGGTAGGAGTGAGTCCCAAGTTGGTTGTGATAAGTCCCAACTCTTCTAGGAACACACAACATAATAGGACATACATAGCTTCTAGCTGAATAATCCACATAGATGCGGCAGTCACAACACAAGGGAAGATAACATCTATAACACTCAGCATATTAGTCTGTGCAAGTACAACGGTTGTTATAGAAATTTCCATGTGAAAGGCTTGTCTGATGTTCGTGGGAGTAGTCTACATGGGCAAGACAATTTCAACAACATATATAACACATTTTCATTAAAATATCTGTATTAAAACAAGTGAATTAGTTCAAGTGTTAAACATAGGTTCCAGCAACATGCATTACAAGTGTTAAATATTAGTCTTACAAAAGATACAATACATGTGTGAAAACGTGTTGGCCTTTTAGTAGGCTTCTGAATTAAGTGAAAGTTCTAAGACAAATTGTTACACCATACATCACTAACCCCGCGTGGAGAGCGCTGGAACCACTACTTACTCCTTAAAGAAAAGATTACACACTCTCAATACTATGTGGGAGGAGATGAGGTGAAAAGTCCATTCATGTACAAATGAGGGGGTATTTATAGCCAAGGGTGAAACTGACCCTTGTGGTTGTTTGAATACCCTCATGACTATTTTACTTCCATGATTTTTTGACTTTACATAACTCTTTCTACAACAAGTGGGCATCTTGTACTTCCATGTTACATTACATTGTTTGAAAACATGGCCCATAGTAGAGATGTGGGCGACATGACTCATGACATGACAGGTGCTGGTATATTCCTACTACTGCTAGAGTGCATGTTGAGCTATAGTGTTGTTGGGTGATGGATGTCCTCATGGTGTGTCCTAGCTTCACCTCCAAATGGCAAGGTGCATGGAATCTTTGATGGTTGTTGGTTTGCTTGATGTTACTTTAGCACATTTCTCCTTGTGTGTATATTGGAAGGCTTGAAAAGTTCGTTTGTTCACAAAAGGTGCATGTTCATCCATTCGTCCGTCTGTGAGCACATCTTACATGTTTGCTCATTCGCCCATCTGCAAAAACATATTTGCATGATCATCTGTTCGCAAGGACATCTCTTTGCATGCATCATTCGTTTGTCCATTGGTGAACCTGTCCTTTTGCATGTGCTCCCTCCATTCATCCCATTCATCATCACACTATGTTTGTTGCTGTACCTGTCCCTGTAATAAATCATGATGAGACAACATAAAATCCAAAAACCTCCTAGTCTACCATGACACATGATCATTTCAGATGCAGGTGGCCGAGAGAGGTAACAAGGTTACGAGGTGAGATGATGGCTCTAGGAACTCCTAATGAAAACTATGCAAGAGTCACTGGGTGATGAATATGGGCAATCCAAGTTGACAGTGAGTGTTTGCGAATTCTGGCTCGGCTGGAAGGAAAAATTGCACAAATTTTGGGAGGGATAGTTTGGGCTGCAGCACGGCCTTGCCGTCAAAATTTGTACAATTTGTTGGGGGAACAAGTTGAGCTGCATGGAGAATCAACATGTAGAAATTGCACAATTTTTTGGAGGAACTAGTCAGGATCCTGGTAGTCAAAACTACGCAATTCCAAGAGCGAACTGGCAGTTGGCTACTGGGTCACTGGCAGTAGCAACTGTGCAATTCCAAAGAGGAATAGGAAGTTAACTGCTGGGAGTATGGCAGCAGAAACTGCACAATTCCTGGAGGGAACTATCAGTCTGCTACTGGGAGATGTTGGCGAGAGATATTGCACTAATGTTGGGAGGTCAGCCTGCTGATCATATCTACACAATTTTCTGAGGGAGACAGGGATGGGCACTAGGTTTCTGTCCAGCCTATCTGCACAATTTCCTCAGTTAGCAGAGCGGGCAAGTCCAGTAGCCTCTGCACAATTTTTGAGGGGAGTGAGTCCCGGGGTGGCTTCCTGGTCCAACTATATTAGTGGTCAACATCAAGGCTGA
>APFE030921982.1:20831-44947 GCA_000404065.3 Pinus taeda
GCAAAAGATCCTAATTCAAACAATATTGCCAGAAATTGAAGAGGAAGGAAAAATCATAGTGGAACCTGGAGCAGTCACAGAAACAAGAACTCAACAACTACGGAATCGATCAATTTCAGAGTATCTCATCAAGTGGAAGAACTTACCTGCTAAAGATTCCACACGGGAGGAGAAGAATTTTATATAGAAGCATCAAGAACTACTCAAGCGTTGAGGACAACACTTTTTGAAGGAGAGGGGCATGTTAGGCCCCTATACTACTAGAGTAACCCCTTATTGTTATTAGTACAACCTGTTATGCTCCTATACCAATAGGTGTCATATTTCATTATTGACATTGATGGGCTCTTCAATATGTTCATACCTTTTGGTCTGCTTGCCAAGGTTTTCCATATTCTCAAGAAATAAAAAAATTTTAAAAATGTAAAGAGGGTATGCCATAAAAGAAAAATCAAAGGGCAAAAAGAATAAGATGGTCAAAAAAGTGAAAGAAATGAACCCCAAACAAAAGACCAGGAAAGTGTGCAAGTCCAAAATGCCACTACTATTCTATTTTTGCAATAATCTGATGGTGTGCAGCTTGTTGATTTATGACACAATTGATGAATGGCCAAACAGCTCAACCTTGGCTAGTTCATGTTTGAATTTACTTATTTTAGATATAGAGAATAAGATCTGTCCAAACTGTTCAATCTTGGCAGATAAATAGATAGGTAGAGAAGAAAAGCATCTCAACAGTTAAACCTGAGCCCCTGGTTGTTATAAGTCTAGATTTAGGTAGGATTGCAATTAAAAGAAAAGAAGAAGATGAGGGCTTTCCAATTCAAGTGCAGCCAAAGAAAGAAGAAAAAATGCTAGGCAAAGCAAGTTGGGTAGGTAAATGATGTTGCAAAAGCATTCTTGTGATTGATTTTGTTTCCAAAAAGTGTGAATCTTATCCCTATCACAAATGCATGACAAACATTTTGATGCAGCTCAAGCAAGGCAGAGTCATGACTAACTCCCCTTCATCTTTTTCCCCAGTCATTCACTAACTTCTCTAAAAGACATTAAGATTTGCTTAAATGTCATCCAAATCACTCCATCTCATTTCATAAAAAGCCTAAGTAAAATTCCTTTTTACTTAGGAAATTTGTACAAATATCACATGATTCCCTTTTATTTACCATAAGCCTAAGTTTTTAAATAGTATAACTTAGCGCTTGTTTTCAAAATCATTATTTCATATTAACTTTGACTTATTATATAAATCCTGTATAAAATCATCACCCTTCCCCGTATTTTGTAAATATACAATAAAACCCCAATATTACTTATTCCCTCCCCCGGTTGATATACAACCATAAATACATGTTTTGGGAGTTATTAAATTCATCAGGAGCTCATTAACAACCCTCCCTGCACGCAAAATATTGGGATTAATCAACATCAGGGTTGATTAATAACCTAACTTAAATCACCCTACGAACCAATCAAACTCGCCCCAATACTATTAAAACGTACTTTATTGTGTCGGGCCCGCAGTGTTAAACCTCCTCCATATCCCAATGCCATTAACCATCAGATCTGGGCCCGCTCATCCAATGGCCCACGATCATATCATGACCTCCCCATCAGCCACACGTTAAGTCCCAGGGAGCCGGTGGTATTGCTCCCGTACCGTGGACACGCGTCGCGCTCCCGCGGTGATCACTTCCTCCCCGCCCGAAACCGCCCGGCCCCAAAAGCTGTGCAGGGGGAAACCGCTTACCACCCCTCCGCGTCACGAAAAAACGTCCAATAAAGCTAACGTTAGCCATGCAATAAATGCCAAAATCCCCACCAAAGCCAAAATTTTGTTAAAACAACGATAAAATGTCATTTTCATTCATTTTCTCTGCGAACTGTTTTCATGCAAAACACGTCCAGTTGATTGCTCGAGCGTCTAGTCCACCACCCGACCAACAACTTTCAATGTCACGCTCTGCAGCTCGTCAATCAACCTGCAAATTACACTGTTCACCTTCTGAACACCGGTATTTACCCTAATTCACTTCCCGAACCGGTAAACTCGTTTTTACTCTGTAAATTTTACCCAAAGAGCCAAATTCAAGTAAAGTCAGTCTGTAGCTCTTATAAAAATACACCCACAACTATTGTTTTTCCCACTCTTTCCATAGAAGCCCGACCTCCAGTTTGAACCAAAAGAACCAAACATGGAGGCTTCCATAGCCCTGAACGTTGCGCCCCTCAATGCACCTCATAAAGACCAAGATTATTTACCCTTGGCTGAGAAATATTTTCAAATAAAGGAGTTATCTAGTGACATGAACCATCTCTAGGCATTTTGCTGAATTAGGAATATTTATCTAAGCAACTCTAATATTTATGGAATATGGGAATCTAATCTTCCCAGGTATTACCTTCCCTCAGTCAATGTTTCCCCAGATATTATTCACCATTGATGTGCCAATTATGACCCTGTCAGTAAAGCAGTTATAACCCCATACCAAACTGTCCTTTTTTACATAACTGCTGAATCTATCAATGAGATATTACACTTTCATCCCACTTAGCCTCTGGCTCCTCTTTCCATGGGATTTTTGCTTGAGCAAGGCTCTCAATTGCCTAATTCAGAAATAACCCATATTGCTCAAATGTTCATGAAACCTGATTGCCAGCCCCAAGGCCCACCTCCATATTTGCGTCTGGTTCACTGGAATAGGAAAAATCATAATTGATATGATATCATTCATCTTGGGATTTAAGACAAGTGAATTTGTTGATGAGACCACCTTAGTTCTGTTGTCAATATTTACTCCAGGACAGCCCCTAGCTGTCAAGTATGACAATGCCACTTTTATTGCCAACAAAATCAATGAGCAATTCATAAATCTGGATAGAGAAGGAGTCTTCATGTACACCTCATTCATATACCACCTTCTGCTATATTATCAGCCAGACAGCGTTTCATTTCCCATCAAGAAATTGGATTCCAAAGGAGAGCGGAGGTCTATGATCTTTTGGATAGCATTATTCCACAATGTTTGTGAATCCCCTTATACCTATTGTGAATTCATTGACCTGTTTGTACATCCAACCTCCACTCTATTGATAGGAGCTCCTCCTCCTAGGCTCTCTGGTGATATAAATAAGATTTTACAACTTTCCAGACAGTACATGATAGGTGATTGGTACCTCTACCAAAATCACACAGAAATCAGAATATACGGATGTGAACTCTGCCCATTCAAATTGCCTAGATATGTGCCCATGAGATTATTCGCACTGGAGTATTTTAGACAGCTTATCAAAGCAGATTTAACCCACATTTGTAATGCAAAGAAAAAGGCTCAGCTGAGAATAAAAAACTAGTTAAGCCCTTTTGTCATCCATAAGAGGGAGGCATGGGAAGATGTTGAGAACATATTAGGGGAACAACTTAAATTGAAGAAGAGATTTTGGTGGGTGCCATATGACCCAAATAGCTTTATAAGTGACAGGAAAGTAAGAAACAGGCTGTCAGTTTATGTACATCATAGGATCCCTAAAATTGAACAGTTTGCTAATCAGGATGACTGGGTAGAGGGTACATTAATAGAAGAAATTACTGAGTAAGAAAAGATGGAAAAATCTATAAAATACCTTGAAAAAACCCTTGACCTGGAATCTTTTGGATAGGTATATTTCAAGCTCCCTCAACAAACAGGAGTTGGTACATCCTCAGCTGGAACTTCTTAGCAACTTGTACAAGAAACCAACACACCAGTTACAGGGTCTTCTAAGGGCAAGGAAGTGGAAGACACAGAGCAGCCAACAATGACTGATTAGCAGGGGCAAACTCCTCCAGTCCAAACCAAAGAAGTAGAGATTCTTGCATTACAGACTCCTCTAAATGAGGAAAGAGGTAAGAAGAGAGACAGGAAAGACGTCACACCGATCAGTGGGCATGCGGAACAGCCAGGGAAAAAAAGGCAAAGATTCAATCCTATGTCAGAAGAGGAAATCTTTGAAGAAACAACAAAAAGTCTAAGAGGGGAAAAGATAGCTAGCCAGAAGACATCCCTGGTAGTGGAAACATCAACTAGCTCACACAGGCAGGAGCTAGAAAGGAAGCACAATGTGGAAGTTTCATCCACTAGGCCACAAAGCAAGTAGGCCTCTGACATCAAAAGGATGTTCACAGAGATAAAGGCCAGAAACGACTCACTAAGGTTGTAGATTTATAACCAGTATCTTAAGATGGCCCCCACAAACCAGCAAAAGTTGATGTTTTCCTATGATCTTAAGGAGGGTAAGATGATCATGAGTTATTTTAAGCCCAAGGTGCAGCAACCACAATCAGCAGCTAATTACATCAGGACAAATCTGGAGGTCATAGCCAAGGACATTCATCCTATGGACCAGATTGAGCTGCATAAACAGACTGGAGAGATGGTATACTCCACACTAGCTGATAAAGCTATGTTAGCTCATAAATTGCAAAAATCCTTGGAGAACACCTCTGCTCAACTAGATTTGGAGAAAGCCTCTTCTCTTGCTAAAGACAATAGGATAAAATCTTTGGAGGAGATTATTATTGAATTGGACATGATCCCAAAGATGCTAAGGGCATAAAGGCATTAATGAAGAAGAAAGAGGAAGATATTGTTTCCTTGAGGAAGCAGCTTAAGCACCCTCCTTCCATGCATCCACAGACCGCGGAAGTTGTACAACAAAATTCAGAAGAGGAAATGATGGACTTGCTCATGAAGCTCAATGAAAGGTTAACCGATATAGAGCAGGTATTGGAGACAACGCTAAAAGAAAAGCAGGGAGAGTCAACCTCCCAGCCACATGAAGTAATCCCTGCAGTCACTACTGCCCCCTCCACACTTGTAACAACATTGCCTCCCATTGTTCCAGCAACCACAGCAGAAATAATCATAGGTACAACACCAACAGTACTAGGCAACAATACTAGCATGACCACAAAGGAATTGATAAAAGCCATGGAGGAATTAAAAATCCAAGTGTCAGAATTGAAACTGGTCAAGGAACAATTGGAAAAAGTAGAAAAAAGTTATGACAAATCCAAGATAAGCGTGGCAGAGAAAATAAGAGAGGTTAAAGCATTAAAGAACAAGGTGAGAGCATTAGAAAAGGATCTTTCTTTGGATAAACCTCTGGTAGAAAGCAAGGGTATTTTGTGGTCCAACATCAATTAATCCCTTAGTAGTATGTGGAGATCCATCCAAGTCATTTATGAACAGATTGATTTAATAGGGGCAGCCTAAGTGGAGATTCAAAAGACAAGAGCTTTATTAGGGCAGATGCCTGAACAAGCTAACCGACTAATACATTTTTTGAACACCAAGACTAGTGAAGAACTAGAGGCACTACAAATCACAGACAGGACATGCACAATTATAGAAATTAAGAGATTTCTAACCAACAAAACTCTGATGCAAAATTTGGAAAGGAGATGCCAAGACATGTAGGTGGAGATCAACTCTTTTACAGAAAATTTCACAGTTTTGCATAAAAAAGGTTTGCCAAGTCCTTTGGGAAGTAATGACCGTATGGTGAAAGACATAGACTATGCACATAAATTGAATAAATATGCTACTGATCAAATTACTTCATCAGCAAGTGCTTCAAAAGCAAAAGCACTCCCATCTAGCCAAGCCCTTTATGACAACTTAGAAAATTTATTCTATATTGAGCATGAAGTGAAACATCTATTCACCATCCAACCCAATTTCTTCAGGTACATGGAGACTGATGAAACTTTAAGAAAGTTGCGGAGACATAAACTACCAGAACCAGAGTGGTGGCAAAGTATGTTAGAAATTCTATAAACTTTATCTTTGGTATCTTTGGTAAAAGGAAAATTTTGGGGCCATCTACCATAATGCGGAGAATAGAAATGAATGAGGGTCAGATAGATAAAAGTGTATTAGATCAGAATTCAAATATCCGACTGAAAGGGAGCAAACAACACAGAGTATCAGTGGAAGACAGCTGTGGACCAACTTATAAAGTCTACCTCCAACACATCTGATAGGACGGAGCAGCCAACACAACATCAATTATGTTTTCCATGTTATCAAGACTATTCGTCTCTATCTTTTGTAAAAAATGATGAATCATCACTAGATATTATCTCCTTAAGATATTTTGTATAAATACCCCCCCCATTCGAAGTATTTGGGGTTGGTGAGGCATTCTTAGACTTTGCTGTAATATTGAAATTTTGGAATAAAAAAGCTTTTGGAACCAACTGTTGCTGGACTCACTGGATATGGAATTGAAGCAGATGGACTTGTCACAGAATTCTTGAATCAACCAGTGGACCAATAAGTCCCCTATATCTTCTGTTTTGTAGTTTTTCTAGTTTCATTATATCACCTGTGTTTTGCAATCTAAATGGTAATGATAAAGATTAATTCAGAATTTGCTTGACTGCACTCTATGTTTCATTCATTATCATTCTCTGTGTTTTCTTCAGGATTAGAATAAACAGTGTAACTCTTAATTGCTCCTATTTCCTAATTCTATCATATTGATTATTTGCTAGGGGATTATTAACTGCTCCTTAGTAATGATCATCCATTTTCTTGTGTTAAATATGTTGAAGGATTCTTAACTGCCCTTCAAACATTTTAAGCCCATCCCATCCAATATAAATCTCTGTTTGCTCCCTGTTTGACTACCTTGCTCTATGAAACCATCCTCTGCTAAAAAACCAAATCCAGAAAGCCCTCCTCATTGACTCCATTTTCCCAATGGACTGAACTTCTCAGATTCACACCTCAGTTCTATTGAATCTAACCATCCTAAAATCAAACAAAACCCCTTAACCTTATAACTATCCTAACATCTTTCAAAACAAAGTCAAATCATAAAGAGAGAGCCCTCTCTGGATACAAATTGGCTAGAATTTGTGTCTAAAAGATTGGTCCGTGGTTACCTCGACCGTATTCCCTTTCTTACAACTTTTTGGAACAACCTAAGTGATAACACAACCCCCTTATTATATTGATGTACCCATGTAGTGCCCATATTGTTACTATTGTGCCCCATAGAAGCCCGTTATTGTTATTATTGTGCCCTTACATTATTATTGTTATGTCGACGCTAATTATATTATGACCCCTTAGACTCCTATATATAGAAAGGAGGTCTTTTCATTTGTATCATCCAAGAATTTTTCATTTGTGTAATGTAAAGGAGGTTTCCCCCTCGAAGAGGCTTATTTCTAAGGCATTCATCTATCTTTTCTATCTTTTTGTGAGCTGGTTTCATAACAAGGTGGTGTGCTGGAAATATGGAAAGGAAGGGCACTACAAAAGGTACTGTAAATCTAAAGCTCCTGATAAAGGAAAGGAATTTGATTATGCTCCTTCCACAGAGGCGAAAACCACCTCAGATGAAGGTGGGGATGTGTACTTGGCTTCTTCAAGTACACATGTAGATCATGAGGCATGGTTGATTAACTCAGGTGCATCCTTTCACTTCACTCCCCATAGAGAGTGGTTCTGCGAGTATGAGAAATATGATGGTGGTGATGTCTTCTTAGGAGATGATAGGAAGGCTAGAATCGTTGGTCGTGGAAAAGTAAAGTTGAAGTTTCAAGGTGAAAGGGTTAGAACACTTTCAGGTGTTCTGCATATTCCTGCATTGGCCAGAAATCTGATTTTCGTAAACAAGTTGGATTATGCAGGTGTAAAAACAGTGTTCAAGAAGGATACCTGCAAAATGGTTCGAGGAGCACTGGTATTGATGTGGGGAGTTCGAATTGGAACTCTATACAAGCTGCAAGGTAGCACTGTTATTGATGGGTGCAACAGTTCTGTGGTTCCTGAAAGTGGAGTATAAAATCTAGTGGTCTCTAGAGAGATGACCATGTTGTGGCATCAAAGGCTTGGACATATTGGAGAGAAGGGCCTTTGAATACTTCATGTAAAGGTACAGTAGAAGGTATGGGTAATAGCTCTCTAGATTTTGATTTCTATGAAAATTGTGTATATGGGAAGCAGAATCGGGTGAGTTTCCCCTCTGGTAGTAAGAGGGCGAAACAAATATTAGAACTTGTGCACAGTGATGTGTTTGGACCTATTCTATCACTGGGTAAGTCTGTGTACTATGTATCATTTATAGATGAATTCTCAAGGAATACATGGATATATTTCCTTAAGAATAAATCTGAAGTCTTTGACAGGTTTAAAGAATTTAAGGCTCTAGTGGAAAACCAAACAGAGAAGAAGATAAAGGTGATGAGGAAAGATAACGGTGGAGAGTTTTGTAGTAAGGAATTCGAAAAATTCTATAAGAAGTGCGGTATAGCACAGTAGAAGACTACTCCATGTACACCTCAGCAAAATGGAGTTGCAGAAACAAAGAACAAAACATTGATGGAAAGGGCAAGAAGCATGCTCAGTGGTGCCAAGTTAGAACAAGAATGTTGGGCAGAGGTGGTGGCGACAACATGTTACCTAGTCAATAGATCACCTTCATCAGTGTTGGAGGATAAGACTCCACAAGAGGTATGGATTTGTAAGAAACCTCCTCTTTTACATTTGAGGGTATTTGGATGTGATGCATATGTACATGTTCCAAAGGAGAAACGAACCAAGTTGGATAGTAAATCTGAAAAGTGCATCTTTATTGGGTATAAGTATGGTGTAAAGGGTTATAAGCTTTGGAACCCAGTCACATGGAAGGTTGTGTACAACCGAGATGTGGTGTTAAGAGAGGTAAAAGATGTTATTAAACATGAATTCCAACCAAAGGAACCTGAGAAGATAGAGTTTGAGCTTAAGGAGGTAGAATCAAACTCTACAACGAAGGAGGAATCAGAAGATGAAGAGCCACAAACTCAGGGTGTGAGAAGATCATCTTGAGAAAGAAGGCAGCCAGAAAGGTATAGTCCATCTACTTTCTGTTCAAATTTTGCTTTATCTATTATTGATGATGATCCCAAAACTGTGAAGGAAGCAGTAGATTCAGAGGATGGAAAACTCTGGAAAGAGGCCATGGTTGATGAAATGGCATCTTTGCACAAAAATGAGGCTTGGGATCTGGTGGAGTTGCCGACTGGAAGGAAACCCATTGGCAGCAAATGGTGTTCAAGAAGAAGAGAAATGCAGAAGGAAAGGTGGAGAAATACAAAGCTCAGTTGGTAACAAAAGGTTATTCCCAGGTGCCGGGAATTGATTTTGGTGATATTTTTTCTCCTGTTGCCAAGGCAACTTCTATTAGGTTACTTTTATTTGTTGCTGCTGCTTTTGATTTTGAGGTAGAAAAGATGGATGTGAAGACAACATTTCTTCACGGGGATCTAGAAGAGGAGATCTACATGAAGCAACCTGAATGCTTTGTGGTGAAGGGTAAGAAAGAATTGGTATGCAAGTTAAAGAAGTCTCGGTATGGGTTAAAACAGTCACCAAGGATGTGGTATTAGAAATTTGATACATTTATACGGGGACTTGGCTTCACCAGAAGCAAGTATATCACTTGTGTGTTTTTTAATTAATTGTGACCATGTTATTTATCTGGTCTTGTATGTGGATATTGTTGCTGGTGCAAATGACAAAGAAAATTATCCAGGATTTGAAGACCAGTTGTCCTCCCAAATTCGACATGAAAGATCTTGGTGTTGCAAACTATATTTTGGGCATGGAAATTAAAATAGATTGGGCAAAGAGGAAGCTCTGGTTAAACCAGAGGAAGTATGTCGAGACAATATTGAAGAGATTTAATATGCAGGATAGTAAACCGGTGAAGGTTCCTATTCTTGTAGGTGTAAAGCTATCTGCTGAAAAGTGTCCCAATACACAAGAAGAGGAAGAGGACATGTCCAGTGTTCCATATCCAAGTGCAGTTGGTAGCCTGATGTATGCAATGGTCTGTACTAGACCAGACATTGCACATGCAGTGGGAGTATTGAGTAGCTTTATGTCAAAACTAGGGAAGGAGCACTGGACAGTAGTGAAGTGGATTTTCAGGTATTTGCATGGCACTGGTGATTATGGTTTGTGCTACCAAGGAAGATTAGGATTGGATAGAATGTTAGATATTCGTGGTTTTGTTGATGTAAACTGGGTTGGAGATCTGGATCATAGAAGATCTACAAGTGGGTATGTGTTTAACCTATTTGGAGGTGCAGTCAGTTGGATGAGTAAGAAACAATATGTAGTGGCACTATCAACTACAGAGGCAGAATACATGGCAGCCACTCATGCAAGCAAGGAAGCACTTTCGTTGTAGAGATTGTTTTCAAGTATGGGGCTAGTACAGGGAGCTATAAGGATAGGTTGTGACAGCCAAAGTGCAATTTTCTTGGCAAAGAACCCCTCATATCATTCAAAGACAAAGTACATTGATGTTCAATATCACTTTGTGAGGGATATGATAGAAGAAAAAAAGGTGTTGTTGGTAAAGGTGGACACTTTGAAGAATACTACAGATGCATTGACAAAATCTATGAGCTCTGAGAAGTTCTCTTGTTGTAGAGAGACAATGGGCATTTTAGGGCTAGAAAAATGACTAAGCTCTTATGGACCCCTGTGGAAAGAAAAAAAAAGTGGCAGAATGTTGGAATTGTTTTATATTCTTTCCATGACTAACCCACGTAGTTAACCAGGGGGTTAGAGGAGGGGCAAAGCCCCCCTTCGTTGCCCCGATTGTGTAGCGTAGGGGCGGTGTCACAGGGGGTTTGAGGCGTACCCATAACCCCACTTTATGGGGTTCGGGGCAGTGCCTCGGAAAATTTTGGTTTTAGACCCTATGTTAGGATGGGCGGACCCACCTATGGTTTTGTGCATGATTTTCGCACATGTTTTTTGGATGCGATGGGTTTTAGTCCATGGTATTGGATGCAATGGTTTTCAGTCCATGGTATTGGATGTTTCGACATGTATAGATATGTATTATAACATTGAAAGGAACATAATGAAAAATTAAGCTGGTAGTCATAGTTTTGGGATCCAAAGGAAAATCTTTGTGTATATGTGTTTTATGTGTTATGCTCTCGCATTGTTTATTTTCTGTGTTTTAGAATCCGTATGCAGGTAATTTCTTTATAGGGTTAAAACCTACAAGATGAAGACATGATGGATCAAGATTTGGATTGGATGACTCGGGGCCCAATTTCTCTACCAGCTGTTTTACAAAATATGTCGAGGAACCCGGATAAGTTTTTAACAAAGTATAACCTTGAAAATGCAGTCAAAGCAGAGGACCATTTGGACAACTTCTACCTACATCTGCAAATTCTTGAGGTACATTACGATGATGTTCCATGTAGAATTTTACCTTGTACCTTAGATAGTAGATAAGTTGTATGGTATCATAGTCTTCCTCCAAACTCAATCCAAAATTGGAAGCGGTTTAAAAAGTTGTTCCTTGAATTGTTTACTAACGACAAAACCCAAGCCATGTTATTAAAAGAGTTGGGAAATCTGAAGATGGAGAAGAAAGATAAAGTTAAAGATTTTAATCAGAGGTTCAATCACATATTGAATAAATTTCTTATGGATATGAAGCCTCATGACTCCATCACTATTGATTATTACACTTTTGCCTTACCAACAAGCATTGTGCAGTTATTTAAGAGAACTTCGTAAGGAACTCTGCCTGAAAATTATGAAGAGGCCATTGTGGTTTAAAAGGGCTTGCGCACAATTAGAGTCATCATTGATGATGAAATTTCAAAAGATTCCAAGGACGCGAGTAAAAGGTCTCAGGCCTCCTTAAGTAAGCTGAAGGATAAAGAAGCTACAGACCTTGAAAACTTGACCCAAATCATCAAGTCTTTGTCCAATGAGGTGGTAGAGTTAAAAAAAAGGTCAAGTGATACATCTGTTAGCAAAAAGCCCCCTAA
Organism: Pinus taeda; assembly: GCA_000404065.3. Classification (NCBI taxonomy): domain Eukaryota; kingdom Viridiplantae; phylum Streptophyta; class Pinopsida; order Pinales; family Pinaceae; genus Pinus; species Pinus taeda. Next base: position 32,677 of record APFE030921982.1, read on the forward strand.
ATTAAACTTCCTAAGAAGGGCTGCCAACTCTAGCAAGAACAACAATCAGCCAACCACGTCTACACAAAGCTCGAATTTCATGTTGAATATTGAGAGCATGGGCATGGATTAATATTGTTCGTTTCTTCAAGAATATCATTCAGAAAAAGACATGCTCACAATGGAATCACAACATGAACGCTTTCCCTACACATATCATTGACACTGTACTTTCAGATGAGTAGATTGAGCTAGTGGAAGAGAAGGTAGAAACTAATGTGAGTGTTGGCCACACAGTGTATACATTCAGTTGTGTATACGCAACTGAAAAGAAAAATGTCGAAGAATTGCTACTGCGTGAGGACCTAGCTCAAAAACAGAATAATCGATATAAGTTGAGAATCTAAGGTCTAGTTTCTGAACTAGAGTTGACAAGGTGAAAATTGAAAGAACACTTGTTAAGGAAGATCACTCTGCCTGTCAACTCAGCACAGAACACTCAAAACAAGTCTAGAAATACTACTACAACGAAAAAACTTCTTCCAATGGAAAAAGCAAGTACAATATTCCAAAAGTATCATATAGAGTCACTCCTCTAGACACTTTGGTGATGCCTGCCGTGCTTAATTAGAACATACTCAACGACAGGAAGAAAGCTCGTGCTAATATCTCACTCTTCAAACTTACCAATATCACAAGGCAATGGAAACTGCTTGTTCGAGATCTTGAACAATCTTCCTTGGGGGATAATGCTTCTTCACAGAAGGGATCTAGTAAGTCTTTTGGTCCACTGGACACTGGAGTTTGTTTTTAATGCATTAACATTAGAAGAAAACGCATTATTCCCTCCATTTTTATTGATGTTTGAAATTTTTAATTACAATGTACACAAATGCTTAGTTGATTCCGGTGCATCTGTAAATCTAATGCCATTATTTGTAGCTAAGAAAATCAATGTGAAATGGGATAAGATAGATGCATAGATCATTCAACTAGACAGGGCTCTTGTCCATGTTATTGGTGAACTCAGAAATGTGCTTATTCTCTTATCATCTAATCAATGAGCTCACCAGTGTACAACCATAGTAATTATCCCAGAAGTGTTCAATGTATTGCTGAGTAGAGACTGGTCCAATAAATTACAAGGGTATTTTGCTACCAAATGGTCACATTTATGGCTTTGTTATAAGGGCAGGAATAACCAAGTCTGGGTAGAATCAGAACCATACATGAAGCACATTTTCACACCCTTGGAGGGAAAGAACAAACCAATTTCTTTCATACATCTTATCATTGGGAATTTATTTTTGGAGACTGACCTAGGGTGCTACCTTGCTCAGCCTTCCCCAATCCCACTAGACACACAGTCAGAACTCCTTCCTAGTCCAACTGACACAAATGACCTCTATATAGTAGATAATAGTAGTACTAGTGTAGGGCATATTTCTTGTACATATGATGTTTGGCCTTTTTTTTATGGTTCCAAGGCACAGGAGGGATTTGGAGCTGGTTGTGTTTTAGTAGACCTATGACAAAGGAACCACCTAATCTTAAGCCGCTTGGAATTCGAGTGCACTAAAAACACTATAGAATATGAAGCACCCATCCTGGGCTTACAAAAGGCCATCAACCTCAATGTTGGAGTTCTTAAAGCAATAGATGACATTGAGATTTTCACAGGATAGGTACGAAATATTATGCATTGGGTGTCACCAAATTTGAAAAGTTATCAACAAGTGGTATGGTGTTTAATTTCTCAATTCCAATCTTTTAACATTGTATATGTTCCTAGAATGCATAACACAGTTGTGAATGCATTAGCAAATGTTGTTGCTAGGTTGTCATTGCTTAGGGATGATTTTTCTGTTGATATTATTTATAAACCATCTATCCTTGATAATATCACTAATTTATGCATTTTTAATGATGACCAAAAGATACTGCACTTCATGGCAAACGTTGATGTATTCAAAGATGCAGCCATTGACGAAGATGAGCACGATAGAGCGTTGCAAGATGCAGCTCGAGCAAGAAAGGAAAACCCTATGTTGAAGGGCATGGTATCATTAGAGAAGCTATATGCCTTTAATAATTGCTTTAGAGGACCAATCAATGCCAAAACCCATAGTTCAACATTGTCACATGATCAGATTAATATTGGAATAGAAAAGGATCTTATTCATCCACAAGAATGACAATTCTTCATCCGCTTATTCAAGTAGTACCGATATGTTTTCGCGTGGACATATGATGAGCTCAAAACTTATGACATGTGAATAATCCAGCATGTTCTCGCAATAAATGAAGGGGCCAAGCCTTTTCAACAGAAGTTGTGAAAGGTACATTCGACGTTTGAGCCCCTGATTCAAAAGGGCTTGAGGAAATCGTTGGATGCTCGGATCATCTACAAAGTATGACATTCAACATGGTGTCAATATGGTCCAGGTAAGGAAGAAGTTTGGGGGAATACGCTTGTGTGTAGATTTCTAAAATCTTAATTGTGCGTTAGGTAAGGACAATCACCATGTTCGCTAATGAAGGAAATATTATAGATAATATCAGGGAAACCTCTTGAGCCATATCATAGTGAAGAGTGAGATTAAATTGGACCCTAAAAGGATCAGAGCCGTTACACAGATTCCCTTCCTAATGAACAAGAAAAATATGCAGTCCTTCCTAGGGAAGTTAAACTTTCTCCACATGTTCATCTCCGATTACGCTCAAATTATGAAACCTATGCAGGAGATGGTAAGGAAGGATGCAATATACAAGTGGGACAAAAGGGAAAATGATGCATTTTCCCATATAAAGCAAGTTATCATAGAAGCACTAGCCTTATAAAACCCAAATTTCAACAACGATTTTCTGCTCTACACCTTTGCTTCTGATACTTCTCTTGTCATTGTGTTTACGCAGAAACATGATCAGAATAATGAGTGGTCTATATATTTTATGATTTCTAGATTAAAAGGACCTGAACTCAATTATCTTGCCATTGATAAACAGGCGTATGTAGTCTATAATTTGGTGAAACACTTCTGACCTTATATTTTGAAAAATCATTGTATTATATTTGTTTCACACCTAGCAGTTAGATCAATGTTTTTACAACAAGAGCTGGGTGAGAGAAGAGTGAAATGGATGACTAATTTACAAGAGTATGCCTTAGAATTCAAACTAGTTCATACTATCAAGGGCCATGGTCTTTGTCGGTTAGTAGCGGAAGCAGTGAATGCAATGAAAGATGATCCATCCAGATGGGAGTAGGAAATTGAGATGCATAATGTTGAGTGAGATTGCCCCACTATTATCTCAAACTCTTGGTATGTGGATGTGCGTCAATATCTCGAGCATGGAACTTTTCCCTCACACTTATCTACACGACAAAATAGGGGAGTTAGATTGAAAGCCTTATCTTACCAGTTGGTGCATTGGGTGCTTTTTTGAAAGCACCATAACGAAGTATTTCTCATATGCTTGGAAGCACATGATTTGGAGAAAGTGTTGCGTGACCTCCATGATGGACCAACTAGAGGAAAATTTTGTGAGTGACACTACAAAGAAAAAAGTCATGCGGGCCAGTTTTTATTTTTGCACATTATTTAAATATGCTCATGCATATGCGTGCAAGTGGCTAGTATGTCAGAAGTGTGACAACCGAGGAAAGAAGTCAGTTTCCCCGTTGCAGCCTATCATTATGGAAAAACAATTTCAACAATGGGGCCTAGATGTCATTAGTGAGATTTTTTTGCACTCATCAAAGCAACATCGTTATATTCTCACTACCACAGATTACTTCACGTGGTGGGAAAAATTGGTTCCACTCAAACAAATGAATGACCACGAAGTCATCAACTTCCTCAAACAAAGTATCATTTCCATGTTTGGCATTTCGATTTCACTTGTTTTTGACAATGCAACATACTTTTCATTGTTGAGATTATATGATTTTGCATTGGAAAATGGAACTGTATTGAAATATTCTGCTAATTACTATCTGTAGCAAAATGGTCTCGTTGAGTTTACCAATAAGAACCTCATCCACATCATCAAGAAGACCATTTTCCCTTAATAGAGGAACTAGCACTCCACTTTGGTGAATGCCCTATGGTTTGACCGTGTCACGCCCAAAACCTTTTTTGAATATGTCTCCCTACTTCCTGGTGTATGGAAAATAATCCATCCTACCCTAGAGCATTTATTTTCCTACCCTTAAACTTTCACAAGAGTCCCAGGGCAAGCCATGCTTATTGGATCAAAGTAGGATAAACACCCTTCATAAGTTGTAGGAAGAAAGAAAGAAAGCAATTTTTTTTTTTTCTCTTCACCAGAGTTGTATCAAGAGGTGGTTTGACAAGAATCCTGTAGGGAAAAATTAATTCAGTGTGGGTGACCTAGTCTTAAAGTGGGACAAATCCCACAAGGAAAAAGGAAAAATATTAATTTCTAATCCCTATGGATCAAATCGTTCACTGTGCATGAGAAACTTGGCCAACACACATATCGTCTTCAACCTTTAGACATGAAGATTGACTCTCTTTGTGTTAATGGCCAAGACTTAAAACAATATTTTCAATGATGGTTTGGGGATATACCCTACTCTATGTACATATTTTGTTTTCTTGTTTCTTTGGTCTTGAATTTTGTTTTCGTTCATGTAAATAAGTGTCATGTGTGAACATGTTTTCTGGCTTCTTTGTGTGTGGATGAGTTGAAAATAGTCTTGTGACACTAAAAAATTTGGCTAACCTCCGGTCCTCCTTCTTTTCTTTGGTTACATATTTTGGTCAATGATGTTCAGACAAAAAATGTGATCCTTTAGTAAGGAGAGTTTTGTGTTGAACCATGATACTTGTGTCTATTCTAGAAACCTTGCATATGTACTCGATTCTTTATGTTTCAATGTCTTCATGATTATCCAAACAAGTAGAAGAGGAAAAGGGGAAAAATCTAAATGAGAAAACCTAAATCAAATGTCTTTATATGCTTCTTTGAAGGAACAACCTCTCCTGCTCTCAATAAGTTAGGATCCCTCTTCCACCCATAAAATGAATAAGTTCCTATGCACAATCTTATATAAATATATAGATAAAGGAGAAAGAAGAGAAAGGCTTCCTGCATAGAGAGGTGAAGCAAGAAACTTCACCGGGGTGCTTTCCAGGCTCATTGGCAACGGAGAAATGTTTGAGTTCCTGTAGTGACTCTACCAGGGTATTATTGAGGCTTATTAGCAGTAGAGTGACACCGAAGAAGAAAAACTATACTCTGAAAATCTAAAGCTTGCAAAATATACTACCCTTTCCTAATTCGAAACATTACGATACTGTTGATATTATGTTTGTGTTCAACCGAGAAGGGACATAGGGGAGTATGTTTATTCATGGGATAAGTGGGGAAACCAAACTGATCTGCATGATGAATCAATACTTCCATAGGAAATAGACCTTGCGCAAAAGGATCAACCTAGAAAGGGAAGCTGGAATTCTACCAGTGTGTCACCAAGTGTTGTCGTTGCCACAATACCCTCCAAAATTTGGCCTACACCCAAATTTCGGAGCCTGCCTTGATCTTGTATATTTCATCACAAACATTAAGACTTATCAAATGTATTTTCTCTAAGTGTTTTGGTCCCATTTGCAAGAAAATCAAAGTGTTGTCTTTTCGCATATTAAGTGTCAGACGATGTAAAAAATCTTGTTTTGGTGGTTTCAAGGGGTAATCTTTGTGTAAATGAGTCAATATTATCATTTAAACATGTGTCACACTCATTTCCAAATTTTTAAGCATTGTCGCACAAGTGTTGTCACAGTCGTCACAAAGTGTATCTTTGGTGTCGCACTTGTTATCATAAAGTTATCGCATTGAGGGAAGTTTGTTGTTCACGTGTTTTGGATTATCTATGTTGTGTTGTCAAGTGTTCTAAGTGTGTGATCACAATCAAGTCTTGTCATTGTCACATTAGCCTCATGACTCCCACTTAGTCAGATTTGGAAAACTTGTCGATCAAGTAACTTAGCCTCATTTGACCATCCTTAACTATGCATTGCAAATCCTCAACCCTCAAGTAGCAACCTTGCCTATTGGCACTGCGTAATTTGTAGTTCTTTCTTCCCAGGACTGTGCACTGTGTAATATTAGTCCTCAATCCCAGCCCTTGAGCTCCAAAACTGCGCAATACTTCCCTCCAGCTAGGCCTGAATTGTGCATTGTGCAGTGTCAGTCCTCAAGCCCAACCCTCGAGCTCTTGCAATGCCCAATTTCCTAGTCTCAGTCCTCAAGCCCAATCCTTGAGCTCTTTAATTGTGCAATTATGCATTCACCTGGCCTCCTTGTCCTTCCAACACTGTTCAATGGAAAAATTTAGTCATCAATCCCTCAAATTTCTCCTTGAGGTCCCCAACTTCTCAATCATCATGCTTAGTCCAGCTTGAATTGTGCATTGCATAGTCTCAAGGCTCAATCCAGACCCCTGACTACCTGAACTATGCATTGCATAGTCTCAAGGCTCAAGCCTAACCCCTGACTTCCTGAGCTATGTAATTTCACAACTAGTAAGCCTTTACCTTAGCCTACCACCTAGTTCTGGCTTAATCAATGGATCATCATGCAACATATTAGACTAGGGCTTTATCAGACTAATTTCGTCTTGTCATGAGTGAATTGTAGATGCAGGTAACTATCATGTTATGACAAGATCATGAAGAAGGAGATGGAGAAGGAGAACATGCTAGAAGACACATCTATAGATGAAGATGCAAGTTGATCAATTAGGATAATGCAAAGGGACATCTGTTTGCAATCGCATCTCAAGACCTGATAACATTAAATTCTCCTCATCTCTAAGCCATTTGGAGGTGCATAGAAGATCATTCTCATGAAGAAACATAGCAAGAAGTAGTAATAAGGACATGACATTTCCATGTCATTAGTGTCATGTCATGAGTCATCATATGCCACATCATTTTTGTGTATTAAGTAAATTCTTATTTGAAAATGTATTGTAAATTGGAAGTCCAAAGGATAGGTACAAAATATGAAGAGTCATGTAAAGTTGAAAAGTCATATGGAAGTCAAACAGTCATGAGGTTAGCCAAGGAATCACAAGGGAGGTGAAGGATCACCCCATTGATTATATATACACCCTCATTGTACAAAAAAAACACTTATCCCCTTGGCTCCTCTTGCAAGGCATCAGAGAGATAAGCCAATTATTTTGCGGACCAAGTAGTGTCTCCAATCCTCCACTATTGGAGTTAGTTGTGTTCATTGTATACATGTGTCTTAGGACTTTTACTTAATATATCAATCATGATGGCCAACACATTCTTCATGCATGGATTATGAAATTTTTGTAATATTGTTTGTGAATGTTTATGATTCATGTTTGTTCTCACCTGTACTAAAGTAGTTGAATTATTTTAGTTATTTTAGTGCTCATCATATTGATATTGAGAATGTGTTGTAATGGTTGCAATGACTGTCACATCTTTGTGGACTATTCCATTGGGTATTAGACAAATCTCTTGTGGTTGTGTATATTTATACTAGAGTGTTACTATTAGCTCACCTTCTTTTCCCCTTCACAATAGAAGAACCTTGACACGCCTACAACCAAACACTCACCAAGCACACTTGATTTTAGAAGGCACATATGCATTCCTCTCTCTTGCTAACAAATGGAGCCAAGGAAAACCTTTCATAAAATGATAACCGAGTCATATTCTAGATGGGGCTCCTATCCCAAATGGTGTGAGGTCTAATTGGGACCACATATCGGGGAGATCCCCTTGAATGTTGGCAGGTCTAGCAATGTCAACACCATGTTATTGGATCCTTGGCATTAAACTTTCTCATATCAATATTTGAAATGTGGTTGGTCTTCCACCCAAAGTTGGAGCCTCTAAAATCATGATTCGCATTCCTTTTGTTCTCATCATGAGTTTCATGGATTCATACCTTGTCACCAGTAAGAAGCATTTCTTGTAGAAATTTTCTCAAACCTTCCATGTCCCCTTTCATATCTACTTTTATGTCTATATTTAAACCATTCATCTTAACATTCATCATTTATTCCAGTTCATCTTTTGTTTCTCTTTGTGAGAGAAAAATATGTTTCACTTGGTCCCATAATTTTGATATATTGTGTTACATTTCTTCCTCTTCTTTATGCATCATAGTAGAGTTTTCTGGGTCCCCAATGAATGTATCATTTTTTTTGGGAGGAATTTTGGAACCAAATAATGATATCTATGCTTTACTATGCCCTTTAAATCACTTCAAACTATTTTTTCAAACAAAAGATGCAATTTTAAAAATACAAACCTTTTTTGTTTTTAAGAGCTTGATTTTGAGCTTGTTGATTTGATCGACCTTGAATCTATTGTATCTATGTGATTTAAGCCTACCAAGGTTTGAAACTTTGTATTTAGGTAGCTTGTTGTGTATTCTTTCAAACCCCACAAGTTAGATCTAGATTGGATTCTTCAAGATAATGTTATGCCACATATCCCACAATGAAATGATTATGGTTTGGTTCGATATAGTAGACCTGTACATGCTTCATGTGCCATATTTTCAAAATTTAGCCCTAAAACTTATTGAAAAATGTGTAACTAGGTTTGATTTCCATAAATATGAAATGTACTTTTGAGTCTTGTATATTTTAAAATAAACAAAAAAAATTATTATTATTATTATTTTTGGAGCATGGGTTTCATGCTCAAGACCTTTTTTTTTAAAGGTCAAGCACCCATTGAGTGCTTCTAGGGTTTGTCCTAGGTCAAGAAGTCAAAAGAGGCATTGTCATAAGTCGAAGACCCAATTGGGCACATTGTAACTTGTAAATAAATTTATTTTTTCATTAGAGGTGTCAAAATACCCTTCAAGACCAAGTTGGCTTGGTAGCTGGGAAGTCAGCCTATTTTAGGGAGCCATGTCCACCTTTAGAAGCCTATATAAAGGAGGGAACTCAACTACCTTGGAATACATTCATTACTCACTCATCCAAGTGAAGAAGCAAAGAAGAAAAGGAAGTGAAGAAGGAAGAGGACAAAGGAGACTTGTTTCTGGGCTATTTCTCTCTCACATGTGTGAAGGAAGTCTTGGGTTTCTATTGTTGGACTAGGGTTTTTCTTCTACAAGTTTGATCTTGAAGAAGGAAGAGAAAGAAGGTCATCAAAGGTTATATTGTTTCATCCTCAAGCACTAAAAGAAGGAGAAATCCAAGCGAAGGTCCAAGGAAGCCTTGGGAGGCTAGGACAAGCTCACACATGTGGAAACAGTTGCTGCTAGGTGGCCAGAATTTATGACCTGTAGTAGAGGCCAAAATTCTGAAGCTGGGGGTCGAAGTTGTGTTGCTAGAAGAGATTTGACTAGATTTGACTTGATATAAGGAAGCACATCATTCAGAAAGTTTAGACTTGGTCTTGGAGGCTACTGGTCTTGGTCTAGAGGTCTTGGAATTCACTAGTTGAAGAATCTATAAGAAGAGAAGAGATTTGTGGGTTTTCCTCTCAAGTGGAGAGGTTTTGGACCTGGCCTGCATCCTACATTCTTTGTTCTAGTGTACTATATTTCTTCTTGTTTTAGTATATTTTTAATGATACACAAACATAATCATAAGTGAAAAGGCTAATAAGCAAGAAAAATTAAAAAGACATCACAAGCAGTGTTGGGTAGTGAAAGCTCCGCGGAATGAGTATGGGGTGCGAAGCCCAGAATTTTGGGTAATGTTAGGGTAAAAGACTCCGCAGAAAGCATGGATCATGAACTATAGGAGGTTGAGTCAAAGGGTAGTTTGCCTGAAAATATTGTAAAGAAATAGTAATAGAGTCAGCCCACGATGGGATCGCGGGCCAAGGGAAAGTATAAATAGAGCAAGGTTCTATGAGGGAAAGGCAGCTCAGTTTTGGATTTTTGGTTCTATGATGTAATGGGTGAATAGTCTACGAGCAGTGGTAAGTCCGATGCAAGGGAGTAGGGTAGAAGGTAGAGGCTTTGCAACTGTGTTTGCAGAGGCCTGGAAAGTCCATAGTTGTGTTCGTGGACCCTTGCAGTTGAGTGCGTAGGGTGGATCTGGATGTATTGTTGAAGATTGATAATAAAGATAAGTTTCTTCTGAATTCTGTGTTGGTTGCGACTTTACTCTTTTATGATAAATGAATTGTTATGATTTCTGCATTTGCTACGGTTGAATACATGTGGATTGGATTAATCTTCATGCGCGAAGTAACCAAAAGTAATAAATGTTTGCTTAAAGACCCTTTTAACTAGATCAAAATGGTAATAAGTGATTCAATCTGTAATAAACGCGATAAGGGTATTCCGATCTGTGCGGATCTAGTGTAGCGCGAGGCTTTAGAACAGCGCGCGAGCCCCAAACCACATCTAAGACATCCCAAGGGTGCGGAAACCTGGTTCGAGCACCCTCCCCTACTACCTCAGGTGAGACCTCAATCTGCACTTCGCGGGCTGTTGCCTAAAGGGTCGGTAGTTACGAGATTTGTTTGGCTAAATAATTCTTCTGAACCTGGGTCAAGCACATATAAGCCAACATCATTGCTAGTACCGAGATCTGCCTAAGGGGTGTCTAATGTGGGAACACTGGAATCCTACAAAGAAAGAGCTCGAAGATTGGTGGGATCTGAAGCTCCACAACTTCGTGGTTCAGGAAAATAGGAACTCACAGATATCAGAGGAATAGTGTTTGGATTGATATATCCTCATGGACATACGTGAGGTCTTCTTCGTAACATTCCCGATAGAATTGTATGAGTGGATCACAAAGTTAGCTAATAGCGTGGGAAGGTGCAGATTAGACCAGCCGATAGTGTGGACCCCAGAACTAGTGCAAAGACTAGAAGCCACTGAAGACAAACTTGCGTGCATGGTGCATGGTCAATCACTGGGTAGATCGAATCATTGGAGGATTTACCACAAAATTTGCAATAGATACCACTGTAAGCAACAACAAAGCAGAAAGACAATTTCTCCAAGGACCGCAGGGTCGGTACATCAAGTCATTAAACACTTGGATTAAGATGTTGCTGTGCAAAAAACAGATTATGCACATACATTAATGTCTAGGGTAACACAGAGTGGAAGAGGTTACCGAGGAACGGGAGGAGCAGGGAACAATCCTATGATTTCTATCTCGTGGGAAAGCGAGGAAGATCTCTCTAGGTTCTCACCCAGAAGTGTAGTCCGGTTGATTATAGAACGCCTTCTGCTGATACCACCTCCATCTACGCCATCACCCCCATCACCCACATCGCGTCCACCCACACCACCTCAACACTCACCACTTCTTCCACCACCTCATAGAACAAGGATGGTGGCCGTAGTCAAGTTAGTGACCTTTCAAGGTATAGGGAATGAAGATCCAAGCTGGTTTTGGTTTGTGATAAACTACGTATGGGATGTGCAAGGTATAACAGATGAAAAAATAAAAAAGGCTACGCTGGTCAGTGCACTCTAGGACCGTGCACTGACATGGTACATAAACATTCAACCAACCATCCGAATGAAGGACTAGCAACTATACAGGTTGCACTTAATAAGGAGTTTGGTCAACCAAAGTTTGACAACCAATCGATCATTGGGTTCAAGGAAATAGAAATGCTGCCTGGCAAAACCCCGTGGGATCTGGACCAAAGATTAAAGAGTACTATTCGCGAAGCTAATATGACATTGACTGATGGATAACATTGTGCATGGTTTGTGGTGTTTTTAACACCCCATCTAAGGATGAATCTGTCACAACAGAAGATCTCAACCCAATCCGAGGCACTAGAGATAGCTATGAGGTTATACGTGACATTGATTCCAGACCTAGGGTTGGGAGTTCAGCAACTCCACACACAACTTTAGAACTTAAGTTTGGAAGTACAAAACATGAAGTAAGGAAGAATGGATTGATCAGGGGTACAGCCAGAGGCATGGTGTATTGAATGTAAAAGCCACGCACATGACAAAGACCATTGCTCAGTCTTCGCGAAATATCTGGCGGGATGAGGCCTAATGACATTAAAAGTGGAAGTCCAGACAAGACAGAATGCCACGCCTATGCTTTGGTGCGTGATTTTCCAGGTGAGAGGGAAACACGCTATTAGTGTCAGTCTTTCCAGCCTTCCTCCAGTGATCAAATGTGCTCTTACAAAGTGATTTTGAAGAGTCAAGGTCAAATTTTGTCATTTCAGTGAGTCTTCAAGCAAAATTTGGTCACTAGGCATTAGGTCTAGGGTTTGCTCTCACTCTTTTCAAAGTTGCCCAAATGCCAACCTATGTCACTATT